>OVBA01004122.1:568-24578 GCA_900406435.1 Lepidium aucheri | reverse complement strand
AAACTTAAATTAGATTCAAAAAAGTACCTTAACAAGCAATAAGAAAAGCAACAACGAAAATAGAAAGAGTTTTTTCACTAAAACATCAGATGATTCTATAAAATGATGATTAAAGGGTATTTATAGGGTCATTTGCATAACCCTAATGGTCAAACCGACCTAAGTTGGTCAACTAGAAATCTTCTCCTCGCTGTCACTTGGCGAGCTTGGACACCGAGGAGTTATCTTTACTCTGTCCTCGCAGGCTGAGGCCGAGTGGAATGGTCCGAGTGAGATAAGTTGGTTCTCCCTCGCGGTAGATAGGTTGAGGCTAGCGACTGAGGTTTCTTTCCGTTAGCGATCCGAGCAATCCTTGCCCTGCGAACTGCGAGGCAGCAATCTGAGTCTGAGGAACTCCTTTTCCTTAGCAGCTGATTCCGATAGCTTCAGCTCCACTTTAAGCTCTTTTTTGCTCCTTTTCCTAGAAAAACTCCAAAACTCCAAATACAAATGCAAAAAGTGCAAAACTAACCTAAATGGACCGGAATGCATGGAAAACCTATCTAATCGGATGCAAAACAACCTAAAATAGGGCTCTAAAACCGTTAAAAATCACACTCATCAGCTATCTTTCTCTTTGATGCAGGTCTACCAAGTCTTCTTAAGATGACATCTTCACTCAGTTAGGGGCCCTACCTTTGATCCACATGTAGTTTTGGGAAAACTCTAATTCCGCAGCAGAGTTTATTTAAGGTCCCAGCCATTGAGTAACATGTAGTTTAAGGACATCTCTAATTCATCATATAAGTTTAGTAGCGGTCCCAGTCTTTGAGCTAAAGATAGTTTAGGGGAAATCTCTAATTTAGCATTGGAATTTACTTGGGATCCCAACCTTTGAGTCACAAGTAGTCTAGGGGACATCTTCTTCAGCATTAGAGTTAACTTGGGGTCCCAATCTTAAAGACATGGGATGTTTGAGAGTATTGACTTCCTAAGCAGGAGGAGTTTGGTAAATATTTGGGGCAAAAACTGTAAACAGTTTCTGAGTCAATGATACAACCGTCTTCTCAGAGTCACGAACTTCCTCTAGTTGTCTTTATCTTACTCTCCTGGCAGAGCTTTCATTAGGCTTCGTGAAACTTGCATATTGGACCAAGACATCCTTTAGATTACCTAATGTTATATTAAATGCTTGCCCTAGATCATCATTCCCTCTTTGATCATGGGTATCTATTCTTTCCTTAGGAGTTCTTTTGAATCTGGATGAGTCATATTTCTTAGTGATTAAGTCAACAGGATTTGTTCTCAAGTGCTATCTTTGTTCTGCCTCACTCCATACTTGTCATGGACCTCTAGGTGGAACCATACGATACGGTCTTCTAAAGTTGAAACTCGAAAGCGATTGGTCTTTAGTTCTGGTTCTGCTATATTAGTGATATTCACTGTAACCTTCCTAACAAGGTTGCTTTCTATCAATTCTAGAGGATCTACCTGACAATTTTGAATCAATTTCATGTCTTGTTCCTTGTTCTTACTACTTACTTCCCTTTCGGCTCTGATATTGGTGGTAGTAGGGGCTATGGAATAGATTTAGAGATATTGCAATCCTTTTCTTCGTTGTCAAGCATATGACAAATGGAGCAATGTCTTCTGAGTTTCTCATAAACTAGGTGGACTAGGACTTCATTCCCATCCGCAAATTTCACTATTTTCTTAGTTTTTAAAGGTTTAAGACCATTGACATAGATCCTTATTCTTGCAGAAGCAGTCGTGATATCCACTTTCTTAAGCTCTCCAATCCCTTTTCCAATACTTGTGAGAGCTTTTGGAGACCACAAATGGACTGGGAGGTCCTAGACCCGGATCGAGAACTGTAAAGTTGATGGCAACGATGGATTAAATGTAGGGTTCCATTTCTCAAGAATGACCATCCATTTTCAAAAATGATATGGCCTATTTTCCAGCATTTTTTGCATACCGGCTTCGTTGCAAAATCTAAACTGAAAGAGGTCTTGGCCTAGGTCTGTGCCCTCTTCTCGAGATGAAGTGTCCAAGAGTTAGGAGAGGAAGGGAATCCAGGACCAGATGCTTTGTTGTATGCTGTTGGTGACTCGACCTATAATATTTAGCGAGTGTTTCTTTACAAACTTCGAGTTGTTAAAACTGGCGGCCGTCACTCTAGAAATATCTGAATCTTATTATATGAGTGGCCCCTTCCCTTTCTCTTCATAAGTAAGCCTTCTCGCCATTTCTTAGCTTTTAACAAAATGTATATCTACCTTCATAAACTAGCTTTGTTCCGAAAACAAACGTTAGAAAAACACAGATTCAACTTCTTTCAAAGTTAGCCAGTCAGCACTCAAAGGTGGGAAACACCACTATGTGGGAAAGTTAAACAAGTTTCTCAAACCCTGAGGAGAGGATGTTGAGAAAGGTTCTAGATTGAGAGCGGCTATGGATGAATTATTCCACATATCAGTTCATATATGAAACTTGAGACGTAGAGCGTTGCTTCAAGGTGAAGAGAGGTATTCTGATGATAATTTTCTTTTCAGGCCATAAACCAGACTGGTTTAGAAACCAAAGGCGATAAAATTCAAAAAATGAAGCTAAAAGAAGAAATTAACCATGTAGCTTATAACCATTTAGGGACTTGGGGCCGAGAACTATTTTCATCTAGCCTTGTTCAATTGAACTCCCAATACACCCTCCTTCATTTATCAAAAAGCAAGGTTTAAATTGCAAAATATGGATGGTTAGATTTCGATCTATTATAAAACTTATTAATGCGTATAAATACAGATCTTTATAATTTTTGAGGGGTGTTAGTGAGATTTCAATAATTTGGGTTTTATTTGCAATGTTTTTGTTTTTTATAATAAAAATGAAATAGTGTATTTTAAAATCTATTATAAATTATAAATATGACCATGTTAAAAGATAGGGTTTAAATTGCTCTGTTTTGTAAAGGTTGGTTTTAATTAGTTCTAAAACCTATTATTAGGTATTAATACAAACCATGTTTTTTGCTAGGTTTTTAATGGTTTCTTAATAATTCAGGTTTTTTTTTTTTTGCAATTTTCCTATACTCATCTAGATAGGTTAAAAACAGACTATTTTTCAGATATATTATTTACTATCTATCGACATACGTTTTCTGGTATAATATTTCGCAATGTAGTAGTATTTCTTAATATCTTCGAGATGATGAGAGACATCAAAATTAATTTCACCCATGTGTTTGGCAGAGGCTGCTAGTGATAATGAATTGAGTGTTTACTTCGTAACAAGCAATGAGAGGTATCAGTCGCCACCTCTTCACAAGACAGTCATGCCACTATATCAAGAATCGCCTTATTGTACGTGTCTTGAAAGCTAATTAATTTCTTCCATAAAGGAGCTTGTTTCTTCTTGTCCACAGACGTCTAAGAATCATTCACGGTAAGAGTCAAATATGTTTATCCACATTAGCATCCTTCAAAAACTCAATTAAATATTGTAGTTTCATATCAAAAGATGCAATATTTATGTGATCCATTTGCATCATTTGATTTGCTAAGATAGCTTGATTAAAGTGTTCATTTGATTTGCTTTTTCCAGGATACATAATGTAGTAGTTTTCGTTTAGTTGTACTACTTCACCAAAATCTTGAGATTAATTGTGTTATCTCCAAACTCAGTGCCTTAAGTACCCAGAACAATTCATAGAGTACATGGGGAGTGCATACGTAACCGATTTAATGAGCCCCTCGCGTCCATAATGATTCAAGAACTTGTTTTGTCAGCCATGAAGTCGTTTTTAACCTTATCCACTATGTATTGTAAGTGACTACTCTTTTTATGCCCAAATGTTTTTGGCTATCCCAAATATTTACCTCCTCCTAAAAAAGTTTGGATTTGTAGGAAAAGGGATAGCCAAATTATCAAGATTGATCAACTGACTGGAGGCAGCCTCATATTCATCAAAAATCTGTCGTAGATAAGCACTACTTTTAACATCAACTCGTAGGAAAAGAAGAATCGTCTCCAAAAAATAAATAGGAAACCAGAGGCCCATGTCTCGTTATTTGTATTCCTTGAATTTGACTGCAAACTTCAGCATGATGCATTAATGAGCTCAAAAAATCCTAACACATGATAAATAAATACAAGGAGAATGTGTCGCCCTGCCGCAACCCACAAGTAAGCGTGAATCTGATGTACACTATATTTAGTCACTTTTCCATGCATCTTTTAATATATTTTACATAATCCAGGACTCACATTCATCCAACTTAGTGCAGTTTTCATTCATGTATTTTAGAGTCTTAGATTAGAGAGGTGCACCATTTTCTCTTTTTGAGTCTTTTTCAAGGTGATTGGGACCTTGGTGGAGAGATGGAGATGGATATGGATGCAACAAATTTTAGAGGAGAAGGCATGGAAGCTAGAAAAAAGAATGAAGCAAGGATTTGACTTGTAAAAAAGGATGAACCAGCATCTTGGATCACGGCCAAATCGGATGGTCTCATGGCCGAGATGGATGTTGTACTGACCGCGACACCAAGTCTATCTACATTCTTGACGAGCAGCAGCCTAGAAAAATGATGTATAGGTTGCGACATGACCCGCAACGACCACGACACAAAAATCCCAAGACAAACTGGATGAGATCGCGGCCGAGACTGAAGGTGCACTGACCAAAGCATGGAGTGCAATGGCTAACATACTAGGACGAGGACCACTTATCACACCTTTTGTTTTTGGTCTGACCCAGTTTATCCTGGGTCGACATGGCTTGTTTAGGGCAACACTTAGCCCTCACTATTTAAACTCAAGGACCATAGGTCCAAAGAGAATCTAGCACACCTTTGGCAACTTTTCAGACTCTTATCCTTTGGTTCTTAGCTTTAATTCAGAGATTTAGAGAAGAAACCTTGAAGGATTTCTAATGCATTTATGAGTATCATTTTATTTCATATTTTACCAAGATTTCCTTCTTAACTGATGTGAACTCAAAAATACGGTTCACATAATTGGGTCATCAACAAATGGTTCAATACAAATCAAGACCAGAACTCCTAGAAGCTTATAGAAGAAAGTCAGATTATGGAATCAAGAAAATGTCTACATATAAAGAACCAACCGCCATTAATGGTGATACCAAAAATATGTCAAAATTAAATGGTGATACCAACAAATATGTCAATATTAAAAAAGTTTATGATTTTTGTAATTCATTTGATTTATTTGGCATTTATGTATTTATTTTGTTTGGCCACCAAGTATTGTAACTCTATAAAAGAGTCTTCATTTTCGTTGTAAATATATATAGAATTTTTAGAAAATATGAGAAATTTCTCTTCTTGAAGCTCTAAGATTTGTTTACTTGTTTATTTTAGTATGTGGAATAATTATAAAATACAAGTTTATATCTTTAAATTTTGTGTGCGATGAATTTTATTCTTAGAAATCTCGGATTAAGCTATTTGTGTGTTTCAAATAGTTTGTTCGACAATTGAGCAAGTCAATCACTTCTACCTCCATCACCACCTTCGTTCCACCTTCCACAAAGCTAAAGCTTGGAATCTCTTGATCCTTTAGTGATCCTAAGTTGGAGTGATTCCAATCTTAGATCATTTGGTATAAGAGGCTAAACCTCCTATCTTTTTTATTTTATATTTATTTTATCAATTAAAAAAAAAGAAAAAATCGTTCTATTTATTTATTTAATTATCAATTAAAACAAGTCACCGAGCTTGACTGACATTTGGATAGTTTGATGTGTTCGGTTGTTGATGGCCTTGTGCAAGGCAAGCCATTCAGATCTGTCCACTAGTTCGGACATGATGCAGTTGGCAGAGAGGATCACGACCGAGTGAACAGTGGTGACGTGATAATGAAGATGAAAAGGTTAAGGTCTTAGTTCTTACTTTGATCTCGTGGCAGTGGAAGTGGTGACTCACGTTGCTGGTTCTGGCTGGAAATCCTAGAACCTAGCTCTTATACCAGAATGGTATAGCGGAGAAACCAAGATAGACACGCTCAATTTGCAGAGAGAGTTTATCCAATTATTCAATTGTATTTGGATAGATTTGTGACTAGAGATATTATTTTGTTTGTTACTTAAAGTTTTCTTGTTCTTTGATTTGCTCTCTTTAGAAGGTTTATGCAACTTTGAAGTGTCCAAAGACAAGTTCTTGATAATGAGTTAGATTTGGTTCAGCTTGAAATAGAGTGTAGAAGAGTAGTAAGAGAAAGAAGAGCTAAAGAGCAAGAAAATTATTTGATAAGGTTAGGGATGGCGAATCTAGGAGGTGAGAAACCAGAGGAAGCAATTGAAGAGGAAGCTATCAATGGGATCAAAGCACACCCAATTCCTTCGGTCAATAGACAACAGGAAAAGACACCGATTAAGGCTTTTAAAGAGCCAAATTTGAGGTAGGCTAGACTTGGGATTCTCATTCTTCTAATTCTTACTCATAACTTTGAGGTCAAGCCTAGCTTGATAAATATGCTGCAGAACCATGGGCACAACTTTGCGATTAAAAGATGTTCTAGACCATTTGGATCAGTTTGAAGGGCTATGTAAAACTGTTTAGATCAATGGAGTTCCACAGAACTCGATAAGGATGATACTATTTCCATTCTTTTTGGGAAGTAGTGCTTCTCAATAGGAGAAGAATATTCCTTCATATTTGGTCTGTACTTGGGAGACTTGCAAGAGGAAGATCATCACTAAGTTCTCCCCAAAATAAAAGATGGTCAAACGCTGGATTGATATTACAAGCTTTAAGCAAGGAGGTCAAGTGTCTACATGAAGCTTTGGAGAGATTCAAGGGGTACACTAGGATCCGCCCTAACTATGAAGTATCAAGAGAAAACCTTTTGGAATTTTCTTCTAGGGAGTGAATGAGACGGTTCGACAAGCTCTAGATACGACTAGTAATTGATGCTTTACCAACCTAAAAGCCACTCAAGGAGAGAGTCTAGTAGAGAATCTTTCTCAGAATGATGCATGCTATGGTGGAGATTATGAATACAGTGTGAGAGAATTGAGTATTGGTGAGCAAAAGATCAAGGAGTTCAGCGACAAGATTGACAAACTCATCAAAGTGTTTCTCGTCAAACAAAAGGATGTGAACTTTGTTGGTGAATGTGATTGTGGTAAGAATGATTACCAAGAGGAGATGTATGTGGCCTAGAGGTTCATGAGGAGGTGAACTACGTTGGTAACAATGGGAATTACCAAGGAGAATATAGGAACCACGACTATGGGAACAATAACCTCTCTTACAGGAGTGCCAATATGGAGAATCCACAAGATAAAATTTATCCACCTAAACCACCTCAATGACAGCAATATCAACCAAGGACTTATGAGAACCAACCTCAAAGAAACCAATAAAGGTATGTTAATTAACCTTTCCAACCGAACAATCAACAAGGGTACCAATCCAAGAACTCTTCTTAACCACCTAAAGATTTTGAGGTGAATAACATGTTTTCCCAATTATTGGATATTTATGCTAAGGGACAAGCGGATATGAACAGATAGCTACTTGAGATTAATGCTAAGATGAATGGTGGATACAATTATCTTTAACGAAAGACAAAAAACATCAACTCTAAAGTAAAATTGGCTCAAGTTGCATTGACAAGCCAAAGACTATTAGGTAAGCTACCCGGAAAGCCAGAGCAAAACCCGAAAGAGTGCTGCAATGTTGTCATCTCCAATGAAAACAAAGAAAAAGTCATGGAGGAAATTGCTAGACTCATTCGTTGGTTAGTTGGGAACAAGGCTTATGAGTAGGAATTCATCACCACGAAAAATAAAGCATCAAAAGAGGTTCAGACTTTGGGAAAAGAGGTGTTAGTTACTACTGATGATGGGTACCTTGAGTTGTTTATTGCTGTGTCTAAGGAAGAGTTCAAGAAAGCTGAGAAAAGAAGGAATAAAGAGGTGTTGAAGGGCATGCGTAGTTAGATCGTTGAGCAAGGAGCTAATGATAAAAAAGAGAAGCCTAAAGGAGTTGATGGTGCTAACAAACATGTTGTTGAGCCTCCTCGTTATGTTCATCCACTTCTATTCTAACTAAGGCTCAAAAGTAAGTGCTTTAACAGTTTAAGGAAAACATGAGTGAGATCAGTGTTCTTCTACCAAGGATGGACAATCTGTACGGTGTTAGACAACAAGTGAAATTCTTGAAACACTTCCTAGACAACAAGAGAAAAGTGGAGGAGCTCCTTCTTAAAAAGGCTGATCTTGATCCAGCCCCACTGGAGCCTAAGGTGTTACCTAAAGAAGGGGATCAAGGTACTTTTGTTGTACCTTGCACACTTGGTGAGTTGAAATTTGATGATGTCCTATGCGATTGTGGAACAAGTGTGAACATCTTGTCTTAAGAGATAGTCAAGTTGCTGAGTAATGAGAAAATGCAAGAACACTCCACGTAAATTTTGTTTGGAGATGCATTTACTAGGTTCTCGGTTGGAAAGCTTGTAGACTATAGTGCATCCAACAAAGGGGTTCCAAGGTATGATAACAACAACAAAATCAAGCTAGCGACTTTAAATAAATGCACTTGGGAAACAATCACATGGTATCCTTATACATATTTTGATTTTAGTATTTTGATTTGCTTTATTTTGAAGTGTGTTTAATAGACATAGATCATAGGAAATGATCTTAAAGAAAGGAGTATTAAACCAAAAGAAAAGACAAGATCAAAGAGTTAGTGAAAGCAGTAAAAGAAAAAAATTGAAAAAGGCTAGAGCCAGTGGAGTCGTGGCGAGTACGAGACATGACACAGCTACAACACAGTCAATTATTTCTGAAGCCTCACAGATCGCAGCCAATGCAGGTGGACCCTTGGCCGATGTAGCAGAGAAACGACCATGATACGAAGCAACATATTAGAAGACCTATGAGCCATGACCAATGCAATGAGAGGAGCGGTTGATGTACGAAGAGTCATGGCCAAAACACAAGCGACCTCGACCCATCCGGTTGAACGTCTCTGTTGAGACACGTACTATCAATTTTAGAACGTATGTGATCCCGACACTCACTCCCAGCACTCTCGGTCAATGCGGCCTATAAGGTAAGTGGTCCACATAATTTTTGGTTCAATTAAAGAGATCTAAAATCCGGTTTTCTCCAGTTTGCCAAAACTGATTTTGCTTCTTCTTCATAAGGACCACACAATTTTCTCTCACTTCACTCATTTCAATCACAAAAAGTTTCTAAGAACTCTGTTCTTCTCACCTCCCGTTTTTGAATTATGTATTTACTTTTATTCTAATCATTCCTTATTTTTCTTCAAGGTATGTGTTCCTCGAAGCTCCAATTTCATGGAAGTTTAAGAACTCAAATTAGGGCTTTTTATGGAATTAAAATATGATGATTTGTTTGGAGATTAGGCTTGGTTCATATTGGTTGGGTAACTTGAATTGAACTTTAATTTTCATGATTATTGGTAAAAAGTGCAATCTTTGAGAAGTTAGGGTTTGAACCCTAAACAGTGACGAATATCATTATGGTGTTTGAATGGTTAAATGCTTCTTTTGAAACTCTTACATGATACATAGAGCTCTAGATTGATAGTCTTCAATAGAATTTTTATGGTCACTTAAGAATTTCTTGATTTGTGTTCAGAATTTTCTCATAACTTGTTGAATCTTGAAACTTTGGTGTACTATGGATTATCCAAGTTTGCTTCTGAGTTAATTTACTTTGTTTTCCATAGAGGGTTGAATTTGTGTTTAGACATTGCATTAAATAATTTAAAAATTATCTCTATCTTATCTTGAGCTTAATTCTTATACAAATTGTAACACTCTCCTTTTGCGGACCCTGGGATGATTCTGGAAGGGTTTGAGGGAAGTTGGTGTGATTGGAAAATAAAGGTGATCCAATTCTGTTTAAGTGATCGTTGCCCCGGTTCAACCCAAACGCACTAAGGTTAAAATTTCACACACAAACTCTTATATAATAGTAGCCTAAATCTGCCATCATCAATTTATCAAATGAAAATTCTCTAAGGAAAGAAAGAAAAGGTTTCCAAGGGCTAAGAAGCGAATCAACATCGGATTATAGCGTGTTTTTGAGAAAAGATTGATCGTGATTGACATTTGGCTGGGTTGACACAATTAGAATCGATTATCAACGACAAGAGGTGTCAAAATTCGTTGAGCAAAAGGTGAGTTTGCGATGGTAAGTCTTTCTGGGTTCGTTATTAGGCATAGATTTGATTAAGTCTAGATGGGGTAGGATTGATTTCTTTGTCTGTACACTCTCACCGATTGATTACTGTTATTTATACTTAGTTGTCGATTTAGCCTGGTTTAAAGTCGAGTTATGACTACTGGATCGTGTTAAGTGGCAGATCTTGATGAACTTTGTGCATGACATGTTCTACTTTTTACTGTGACTTGATTGAATTTAATGTTTGATTGTGATATGTGGTTTAGCCTGGTGAGACAAAATGACCGGCTTACTAACCATATTTGTGCGTATGCAATCTGAGTGATTTCTGTGTATTGTAGGTGATAGTTTACCCGATGTCCGTGAAAGTGGCTAAGTAGGTGCAAGACCAAGGCATGATGGAATAACACTAGGATTTGAGTCTTGCTGATAAGCTAGAACCCCTTTTGATTAAGTTTATGCATTATTTTAGGTCTATCAAATTGAGTAAACACGAATTTGACGAAATGTTAATGGAACACAATCTGACTATGTTTAGCTTGCCCATGACCAAACCTAATTCAATCCGGACTTACTATTTTGAACCTATGTATCACATAAACCTCGCCAAAAAAGATGGAGATGAAAGACATGTGTCATCGTACTAAGACCATTTACAATGAGCTTGTTCAATCAGTTTTCAACAGTTGAACCCTTACAATAAGGCTGTTGAATAATCGAAAAAGTGATGTGGCGTAATTGGTAATGCAATTTTTTTTTAAAAAATGAAAAATAAAAAGACAAAAATAATTGTCGAGAAAGGTGAGAGAGAATGAGAGGCATGTAGTAAAATTTTATTGGTCATTTTAATTTTTATCATATCAAAAATTTCCAAACTAAAATATATTCTGAATCTATAATTACTTTCAAGAAAATTTTATATCAAAATTCACCATTTCTATTCTCTATAAATGGATATTTGTTAATTTGGACAATAAATCTCTTCTTTCTATAACTATTTTACTACAATTCCATTTTTTTTACTTTTAAACATATTTTAAATTTTAAATGTTTTAATAAAATTAAATTTGATTTCTTCCATTATTATTTGAAGTAAAAAATATATTTATAATTTATATTTAATTTTTAGTTGTAGTTAGTAGTTGTTATTTATATAAGTCATAATATAAAAATATAAAATAAAAGTTATAGGGTAGAGTATTGAATTTTATTAAATAAAACTATTGTAGAGATATAAAAATTGAAAGGTTGTTAAATAATTAGATGATTCGTTCAGATGATGAGTGAGTGAAAGTTACTGCTCGGGGTTGATTACCGCCGATTTACTTAGAACAGAGCTGCTTTTCTAATATTACAATCACCTTACAACAGTTATTCTCAGCTACCTCAAAGTCAATCTAATCACTTAGTACAAAAATCAATGAACCAAGCAATCCAATATTTACTTATAAGCAGAAGATTTGAAAAGTAGATGAACTCGCGAGAAGCGTCAGACTCACTACTAATGGATAAACTTCGGGTAATATCCATCGAAGACGATTCATCAATACTACTACCACTACATGGAGAATATGAATCAAAATTTTGATGTCGATCAAGTGTCACTGGCAGATTACTAAATCCAGAAATGCAAAATCTCGCGAAGGCGATGCTCAATATACAAGGATCTGGCGTATGCAAGGACGAGTACAAAGATGGCACAAGGTAGTGGTATGTTTGGTTTCTTTTTTAATACTAAAAGTGATAGGATTGAGGTCTTAAGTCACCGAATTTGGAATTATGATGATTGGAGTTTTATTATTTGCGAATCAGAGAATATGAGTGACAATTTAGAATTCAAAATGGTTCCTTTATGGATCCGAATATCCAAGATACCCCTAGAATGGTTTGCGGCTGACACCTTCAAAGCAATTGCAAACACAATTGGACTTTTGGAACTTGAGTTTGATGAAGAACGGATTCACATCACTAATTATGTGCGAAAGAAAATTAATTTTAATACCGAACATCCGGTGAGATGTAGCAGGGAGGTCATCCTACCAAGTGGTGTAACCATTAAAGCAGCAATAGAATTTGAGAGAATCCACAACAAATTCAGATGTGTGAGTCTCTGCCATGAAGTTGCTAGGTGTAGTTGGGGACAGTCTGACCCGCCCCAGAAGGAACAGACTCGCACAGAAGCGGATAATATCAACGGAAGACCAACATGAACTCATACAATAAACCAATGGGTATGAGAAAATCAGACAGCTGGAAAGGACTTGGTCTTATTGGAGAGGCTAACACATGAGGAAAGGATGAAATGTCTGAAATCAATGTTCCCTGATCCAGGAAGTATTGACTCTATGGTGTCAGAGTTTCATGGAACGCTGAATCACTCAGATGAGAAAGAAAAAAGTTCAAAATGTAAGGAGCGTAATATGGAAATTTAAATTGGTCCAAAAACCAGACGTAGGAGTCTCACAAAGACTACTAAGATGAACACAGAAAGATCTGTTCTCAAAACCTACAAAAAACTCAAACAATCAAGGGAATTTGAGAATGATAACAGTTCGGTTGAAGATGAACACTCATTGGGTTTGGTGGTGAGCCTTAAACCACCTGATCAAAAATGAGCATTATAGGTTGGAACTGTCAGGGCATGGGGACCAACCTGACAATTCGACGCGTAAAAGAAATAAGGAATTCCTTATTTCCGGACATCTTGTTCCTCTTTAAAACAAAAAGAAACAGCAACTTCATTAAAAAGTTTCAAGGTTGGCTTTGGTATGATTCCTGCTAGGTGGTGGAACCAGAACGATTAAGTAGAGGGCTGACTTTATCGAAGAAAGGAAGTTTGGTCGCAACTTGAGGAACTTGGCCGAACTAGAAACGAAGCATGGCTACTAACTGGGAATTTCAATGAAATCTTAAGTAATAGTGAAAAATTGGGCGGCCCTCCTAAACCTGCGAGAACGTTCTTACCCTTCAGAAGGATGATAACCAAGTGTAGGGTAGAGGAAATCCCATCATACGGATTCTCTTTCTCGCGGTGTGGTAATAGGCATGGAATGTGGGTCCAACGTAAGCTAGATAGGAGATTTGGTAACACAAAATGCTTTGGGATCTTCCCAAGGAATAATAGCTTGTTAGATTGTAAGGGTTCAGACCACATACCAATAGTTACCTCTCTAGTCTCTAAACATCAACAGTACTTGAAGAGATTCACTTTTGATAGACGATGGATAAAAAAGCCTAATTTCAGAGAAGCAGTCATGACATGGTTGAAGGAGGCACAAGCAAAAAGTACAACATTACTGAACAACATTGCCAATATTAGGAGGAACATCTCTAGATGGAAATTAAGAGGTCTCCACAACTTGGAAAGTGTTATAGAAGAAACCAATAAGGAGTTAGACAAGGAAATGAGAAAAAACCACCTAAACCTTAGATTAATCCATACTTTACAGACAAGACTTATGGAAGCAACCAATGAAGAGGAAATCTTTTGGAGACAGAAATCCAGTGAAAAGTGGCTACTGGAGGGTGATAAAAATACAAAGTTTTTCCACAATAGTGTTAAATTCAGAAGATTAAGGAACAGGAAATGGTGGAAGATCTACCGAAACACTAGAACCTACAAAGCTTAGTCAAAGGAAGATTCATTGATAAGGATCACGCTTAATTCTTCTTTGAATCTGAAGCTCACCGAAGCAATGTGATCCAAATGAAACATCTGCTCTATAATGGATGGTATGTGGCTAGCGAGGTGGGAAGATCATCTCTTTCCAGGTTTTCTCAAAATTGTGAACTTATGGGTCGAGATAACCAACATGCCTATGGAGTATGCTTCCAAAGAAGTTGTCTCAATCATTGCCAACTCGCTCGGCGGTGTACAAGAGGTGGATCTTCACGAAGGTTCAGTTACAAATCATTTTACGATCAGAGCTAAGATACAGTTTAGACATGAAAACAGACTCAAGTTCTACAAAGTCGCTCCCTGTGAAAATGGGGACATGTTTCAAAGTTGAAATCATCTAAGAGCTCATCTCTAGGTTTTGCTTCAATTGTCAGAAGCTAACTCACAATTCATGCTTCTGCACATACCCTCCATAACCTTCTGACTATATGAATAGTCCTTTACTGGTTGGAGCAGAGATGAGTACAAGCTCCAAAAGTGATCCCTCCTTAATAAGCAGATTGCTAGTTACTCAACCTCCCTCACCAATGTAAGCTATTTCCATTGAACCTCCAACATATGTGCATGATAATGCAGGGACGGTGTCAGTTGATGATGTGATTATAAGTAACAATGACACCTTCATCTCGGATGTTAATGCCCTTATTGGAGCCAATATGGAGTCGAGATACGCATTGGGAACTGCGGTAATCCTGGTTCATCAAGTGGTGCCACCAAACGTAAAAGAGGAGATGAGGTGGATGAGATGATGGCAACCGTCAAGCCAAGAACTGGTTGAACCTTAACTCCCTAGTGCATTGCTATTGTTAATTAAACTGGGTCGAGTGTCTTGGGCTTTTTTTGTTTGTTTTTGCGGATTTAATTTTTATGCATTAGTACTATTTTCGTTTCATATGGGCATGATTATCTATATAATTATGTTCTTTTAGGAAAAAAATAATTAGATGAAATAGAGAGAAAATAAGGTAAAATGTTAAAAGAAAAAAAATTAGAATCTCGAATAAAAAACAATGGGAAAAATGTCATTTTAACATTGCAAGTTGAAACAATCGCTGATTAAACATTGAACTTTGGATGCGGTTGATTAAGCTTTCAAATTTTTTGTTGACTTCTAAAAAAATCTTCAACTTTGCGTTGACTAGGCCAATTCAACCTTTCGCGAAAATGGAATCAAAATTGACTCTAAAATCGAAAGCCAAATTAGAAATTGGAAGTTCGATTCACTTCTTATCTTCATTATTATGAAGAATCTATAAGTTTGATTTGCTCTTTTAGTTCAAGAATGAGCTCAAGTTTGTCTATTTAAAATGTTGTTTTTGATACCTTAAATCAACGAATTTGAACTCATTCTTGAACGAAAAGAGCAAATCAAGCTTATAAATTAGTGAATCAAACTTCCAATTTCTAATTTGGCTCGATTTTAGAGTCAATTTTGATTCTATTTTCGCGAAAGGTTGAATTGGCCTAGTCAACGCAAAGTTGAAGGTTTTTTTAGAAGTCAATAAAAAAATTTGAAAGTTTAATCAACTGCATCCAAAATTCAATATTTAATTAGCGATTTTCCTGACTTGCAATGTTAAAATGACATTTTTCCCAAAAAAACAATTGTACATTAGCCTAAAAAATCTGGTTGCAAGTGCAAGGCTGTGTCGTTATGCTTGCTGCTTGGAGCCGCCAATTTTAGGGAGAAGATAAGTAAAAACTAAAAAGAACCAAAGCATGTTCAATCTCCTTCTTCAAAACTTGCTTCTCTTTCACATGAACATGGCAGCCATAGCTTTCCCTGCCGCGGCTACTCACTTCCATGGCTGTCTTCATGTGGCCAGGAGTGATAACTCTCACACTCTTTCCGCTATATATTCGCGGAGAGCTTCTGTTTCCATCAGGTGAATTTTGCTGCTTTTTCCCTTCCGAATTCTCTTCATTTCATTTAATTCCTAATATTTTAGGTCTGGATTTGATGAAATATTCGGCGTTTTCCCTTCTCTTTGCTTTGATTTAGGGTTTATGAATAGATGTCTGTGGAATTACCTAATTTGAAATACTTTTAACGTGGGTTTGTAAAATTTAGAACCATATATCATTGTAAATGTAATACTTGTAGTAATGGAGTTTGATTTTGTGGGAAATATTATTAGGTGCCAATCTATGGAGCCAAAGACCACTGGTAATCTCCTGGACAATGCGAGTAACCTTCTTACAGACCTGCTGAGTGGTGGAAGTTTGGGCTCAATGCCTACTGCCAAAGGCGCAGTCTCGGATTTGTTTGGAAAGCCTCTATTTTTATCGCTTTATGACTGGTTCTTGGAGGTGTACATATAAATCACGATAACTTATCCTAATGCGCTTTTACTTGAAGAAGTTTATTCCTTATTAACATCTGTGTTTCGTTTTATGGTTTCTCTTAACTTGAAGCATGGAGGAGTATATAAACTTGCGTTTGGTCCAAAAGCTTTTGTTGTCATCTCAGATCCAATTATTGCAAGGCATGTCCTACGGGAAAATGCCTTTTCTTATGACAAGGTAGCAGGGAATTCAATAGGAAAAAGGCATTTCTATTGTTTCTTTGGGGGTATTAAGTAACGTTTTGTGTGTTTCTTTAGGGAGTTCTTGCTGAGATCTTAGAGCCAATTATGGGGAAAGGGTTAATACCGGCTGACCTCGATACTTGGAAGTTAAGAAGAAGAGGTAAAAGCAGGTCGTAATCTCTGTGGTTCAGATATTACAAGCCATGGACATTGATGATTGTTTGTTTCTCAATCTGTGTTGCAGCTATAACTCCTGGATTCCATACATTGTATCTGGAGGCCATGGTTAAAGTATTTAGTGACTGTTCGGAGAAAATGATATTGAAAACTGAGAACCTCTTGAAGGAGAAAGAAGTCTCAAGCGGTGAGGACACAGTTGAGTTGAATTTGGAAGCAGAATTCTCAAGTCTGGCTCTTGATATTATAGGGCTTAGTGTGTTTAACTACGACTTTGGCTCTGTCACAAAAGAGTCCCCTGTGATTAAGGTTTTTGATTTTTAAATTTTTTACTATTAAATTGGATCTTCACTAGGGTTTGGGTACAAGCTTGTCCATTGATGTTTCCTGTTACATTACAGGCAGTTTATGGAACTCTTTTTGAGGCAGAGCATCGGTCTACTTTCTACTTCCCTTATTGGAATTTTCCTCCAGCCAGATGGATAGTTCCGAGGCAACGAAAGTTCCAAAGTGATCTGAAGATTATAAATGATTGCCTTGATGAACTAATTCAAAATGCTAAAGAGACAAGACAGGTATTTGAGTTCTCTTTGCACTTGGCTCTGCTGCTCTGTCTTGATTTTCTTATTTTTTAACTTTCAGGAAACAGAGGTAGAAAAGCTTCAGCAGAGGGACTACTCTAATTTAAAGGTTAGACAATCATTCATGTCCTGCAAGTTTACTAAATAAGCCTTCCTATTATTATTCCAATTTTTAAATCTTCTCTTATCTTGGATCCACAGGATGCAAGTCTTTTGCGGTTCTTAGTCGACATGCGGGGTGTTGATATTGATGACCGGCAGGCAAGATTATACCAGTTTGTGATTAACAGTATTGTTATATCCTTTTGCGTTTAAATTATCCCTTTCACACAATATTTTCAACAGCTGAGGGATGACTTGATGACTATGCTAATTGCTGGTCATGAAACAACAGCAGCAGTTCTTACTTGGGCTGTTTTCCTTCTTTCACAAGTATGCACTTGCTAATCTTTTGCCATTTTTTTTTCCATAAATGATTTAAACTTCATTTTACAGTCTTAGCATTCTCTTCTAAAATTTCAGAATCCTGCAAAAATTAAGAAAGCTCAAGCTGAGATTGATGCCGTGCTTGGTCAAGGTCTACCGACATATGAATCAATGAAAAAGCTCGAGTAGATTAGTTCCAGAGATATCTTCTTTAATCTTTACTTTTGGTCTCTATGTTAATTGTTGACCGCTTTGTTTCACACGTGCAGGTACATACGTCTGATCGTTGTAGAAGTCCTCCGTCTTTACCCTCAGCCACCTTTGCTCATCAGACGCACTCTTAAACCAGAAACCTTGCCCGGTATAATGTTGTGCTCTTATTAACACATGTATCTCCATAACCACTAGAAAATGACTTGGTCTGAACTCTCAAGTCCATATATCACTAATTTCCCTAGGTTATTCTACTGCTTGCATCCACAGGTGGATATAAAGGTGAAAAAAGTGGTCATGAAGTTCCAAAAGGGACTGATATCTTCATTTCTGTAAGTTTCAGTTTCGATATTTTCTAATGTTCCTCAACGGAAACCAGTTTTTCTTAACATTTTCCTATTGTGTATTTGCTTTCAGGTGTATAATCTCCATAGATCTCCATACTTTTGGGATAATCCCCATGATTTTGAACCAGAGAGGTTTTTGAGAAAGAAAGATAGCAATGGAATTGAAGGATGGGCTGGCTTTGATCCATCTCGAAGCCCTGGAGCACTATATCCGAACGAGGTCAGAATTTTTAAAAATGCATATTATTTCCCTTAAAGTCATATTTCTTAACGTGTGCCCAAATCTTTTGCACCTAGCTCTGAAGTGACTTGTAAATCACTAAAACTGAAATCTTCTGCACTTAGCTATTAAATGACTTGTAAACAGAATTGCGTTTTGTGTGGTGTTATGATGAGAACAGATTATATCAGACTTTGCATTCTTACCATTTGGTGGAGGGCCAAGGAAATGCATTGGTGACCAGTTTGCCCTAATGGAATCGACTGTCGCACTAGCTATGTTGTTGCAGAAATTCGATGTGGAGCTGCGTGGATCTCCGGAATCCGTTGAACTAGTTAGCGGTGCAACAATTCACGCTAAGAATGGGATGTGGTGCAAATTAAAGAAAAGATCAAAGTGATGTAAAAACTCAATTCTGACCCAAAAAGAAACAATAAAGTTGCTGGAAGCAGAAATGTAAATGAGAGAGATGAAATACATTTTTATTGGCAGAAAATATGATCAAATCAATACGGTTTCGAAGCATTTCCGGTTGGATAATTCTTGTTCACCAAAACCAACATAGAAATTAGCTTTTATCATATGTATTATCTACATTTTTATGCTTCAGGGTTCACACCAAAACACTAAAAACACTGTATTGAGGGTTTGTTTTTTTTAAAGTCACTTATTCAATTAGTGATTTTTAAATCATTTCTAAATTCATGTGTTATTGAATTTGAAATTTTTTCAAAGTCGTATAAAATAATTCATAATCTTTTATTATTCAATTTATTAATAATCATATCATATCTCTTGTTATTCAAAAGTAAATATATTTTTATTAGAAATCTACTCAATCTGATTTTGGAGGAGTTTCACCCTTAGTTAAATAAACCTCAAAATTTCACCTATTTAAGGTGTGATTTCAAAGAAAAAGGAAATTTCATCTTCGTTTGTCTGGCATGTATAATCATTCATAAACTTCTTTCTTACACAAACAACACAATAGAGTTTATAGACAAAAGACAAAAGCTGCATCGTGGGGTCAAATCTATTGTGCTTTTTTAATTTTTCTATTAGTCATAAAACTATTTCAATAGCCCTGTTTTTTGTACAGTCGTGCGACCAGAAACAACAACACATCATTTACATTATTATGACAGTTAATTTAACATAATCAAGTCACTGATTCAACTTAACGATCAAAAATATGCTTATCATTATGGTCGCTAGTTTACTTAACGACAACTTTTAATTTCCTTCAACATCTAAATTTTTTCAGTCGCTGAATCTAGTTTTTCCAAAATACATGTTTTTAGCTTTTATTTATGTGTCGTTGTCTTTAGTCGCACAACTCCACAAAGAACAGGGCTAATATTTTTTTTTTCCATTGTGTTAACTCTTTTTTTTTTCTTTCACACAGCACGACTAAGAAAATAATACTCATTGTATAGTTTCCGAGATTTTTTCCCACAGATTGAAGGATCATTATTGGATTATTCTCCACAGATAATGAAGTAATCAAGCAAATAACAAAGAGAAACCGTGGAAATAAAGATAGGTTTTGTGGACCAAGAAACGTATTGAAAAAAGTGTCACTTGAAAACATAGAATCAACTAGACAGAAAAACTTTTCCAACCCCATTTTTGATTTGTTTCATAAAAAGAAAATTATTTTTGAAACATGAATCATATAGAATCACATGGACTCTCACAAAATATATCCTAAAATTATTATATCATTTGTTTTTATAAAAAAATATAAAATCAAGTAAAGCATTTCAAATACCCTGATGGTTTTATGATTTATTTACTGATAGTTTCAACCATTATCGTCTCCATCAATTATTCTTTTTCTTTTCTCGATTTTTGTTTTTGTTTTGGAGTTGTGGAGATCACTCTGGTTGTCTCTTATTTGTACATGTCATTAAAATTTTCATATTCGATGAGATATGGTTGTCTAGTGAGGATTGAATTCACAAATTATAATGGTATGAATAAAAATGTACTCATGAATCATGATTATCCAAAAAAGAGAGGTTATCATAAATATAATTGTAGCATGATCAGGTAAAGTGAGTCATCGTGTTTACCACTACTTCACATGAGTTATTGACGAATGTAGAAATTGAGAAATTTTCATGCAAAATCCAAAACCATTCCCTATCTTTTTGCACGTTATTCATTTAGCATAATTTCCATAACTGGATATATAAGTTGGAAAACCTGTATCGGCATTATCTTTGTCTCGTTGTCACGAAATTTAATATTTAGAAACAAAATCTGTAATACAAAACCCAAATGTTTTTTCACATATATAGGGAAAATTATTATGATAACCTATTTAATTTATAAATTACTTATATAACCTATTTTTTTAAAAATTACTTATATAACCCAATTTTTTCTCTATTATTATTAATTACCATTATACCCTTTTACCAAAAAAAGGAAGATTTGTAGGTTTTCTTTTCTGATTGACTGTATGTAATTCAGAATGATTTTAATAAGATTATTCGAAAATAGAAATATTCTAGATTTATAAAAAGGATATTCTATTCCCTTTTAAAAGTATATATACCCAAGAAATCTTCTCCATGAGCTAAGAAATTCTTAAATTATGGTGCAAGAAACAAAAAATTTTAGTTATATCAATAAGGATTCATTGCCTATTGATATTTATGTAATAATTATGTCAAATTATCTGCGTTTCTGATTTTGTTATTGAAAGTTTTAGTTTTAACAGACTTCCTGCAAGTCTGCCAAAAAATTATGGCAGACTTCGTGCAAGTCTGCCAAATTCTGGAGACTTCCTGCAAGTTTGCCAAATTCTGGCAGACTTCCTGCAAGTCTGCCAAAATTTTGACAGATTACCCGCAAGTCTGCCAAATTTCTGGCAGACTTCCTGCAAGTCTGCCAAAATTCTGACAGATTACCCGCAAGTCTGCCAAATTTCTGGCAGACTTTCCGCAAGTCTGCCAAATTTCTGGCAGACTTCCCGCAAGTCTGCCAAATTTCTGGCAGACTTCCCGCAAGTCTGCCAAATTTCTGGCAGACTTCCTGCAAGTCTGCCAAATTCCGGCAGACTTCCCGCAAGTCTGCCAAAATCTGGCAGACTTCTTTTTTCGGATGCAGTGACTGATTGATCCGTATATATCGATCGGTCTACACCAATATATTCGATAAACTTCGAACCAGAACAATATGGATCGATCAGTCTAGACAAGATCGATCGATCCGTATTGTTCTGGTTCGAAGTTTAATGCATATAATGGTGTAGATCGATCGGTCCAGACCTAGATCGATTGGTCTTGTTTGTTCTGGAAAAAAAACAATGTATCTTAAGTCAACATCATATATGGATCTATTATATTTAGCGAATAAAAATAAAATAAAAGACCGAGCAGCAGTAGATTCATATCACAAAAAAAAAATTCGATTCAAAAGTTGGTTCCTAATATTTTAACTCATCAAAAATCTCTGAAGCTAGCTTCTCTCTTACAATCTTGATGTTTGAAAAGAGAAAATGTTCTTCTTTTTGGGAAAATTGAAAGAGGGAAACAAAAAGAAATTCAACGTGATTCGTTTTATAGGGAATCAAAACTAGAACAGTAGGTTTTTGTTTCCGGAAAAGTTGAAGACAAACTAGAAGGATTATATGAAATGTTTGAAGTGAAGGATAAAATAGGTATATTTGAAAAAAGTAGATTATCTAAGTAATTTAAAAAAAGAGGCTATCTTAGTAATATATAAAATAAAGTAGGTTATATTAGTTAATTTTTTCTATATAAAAACTATCTCGGAGTACTTGTATCATTGTCCTAATTAATAGGTATTTAATCGAGTAGAATTCAGTACAAATGTTTTAAATTTAACTCGGGTTAATAGAGGAAAGATGGATAAGGTTTCTGCTCAAGTCAAAGAATAAGGAAATTGCCACGTATAAGTGAATGTCGAACTATCTTATTGCTTGAGCTTGAATGCCAAGAACTCGATCCTTCTTTTGGAGGACTTTCACCTGTATTTATAATGTATAGAGGCGGTTACAACTGATCAAATATAAGAAAACTTACATTTTTGTTTAGATTTGAACTTATCTAAAAGATTTTTGTTAGATTTTCAGAAATTTTCCATTTCGAAATAGGAAAATTTTCATTTTTCTTGTTGATGATGTGTTGTCCGAATTCCTTATTTTCTAACAAATTGTCGAGAAGGAATTCTTCCGAGTTAATAGTAAATATCCGAGAAGAATCCTCAATCGAATTGTCGAGATGAGTCTTCAACTGAGTTGCTGAGTTCAAGAATTTGGAAATCTTTAAACTTTAATTGTTTCTCTATGACCAAAGTGGGATCTCAGATCCACCTTAAACAGTCTCCCTCCCAGACTCGGAAAATTTGTCCTGAATTCCCGAGTCAGAGAATTAGCGTCCTTCTAGAATCTTCGGTCCACGTGTAAGTCCACCATTGGTTTGTTTGGGCGATTTGACGTGCTACTTATTAATTACTGTTTTCGAGGTTTCGCCTTCTGGTAAATTTCTATAAATACCATTTTTTGATGTTTCGGCTTCCGGTAAATTTCTATAAATATCACTCCTTTGTTGCTTACTTTTTACCTCAATCCGAATTGAAAACAATAGGTTCTATCGCTCTCCTTCTTTCTCACTTCTTCTGAGAGGAACTTTTCAAAACCTTTCTTCTTCTTATTTCGCTAAAAAAATGGGTCTTGACGATTTCCAAATCCCAAATGTCGTGGATGGCTTGAATGCAATTTTAGATGGGGAGAATGCTCGCCAATCCGGAAATGCTTATGGGACGAGGGATTCTCGTCATTCTTCATCTGCTACGAATAGGGTTACTACCTTGGTTCCTATTTGGGCTGATGTTGGTCGCAGTGACTTTTGGCCCTTGAAGAGAGCTAGGACTGATACGTTGCAAATTGGGTCTTTGGGAAACTCTTCTGCTGCAGCCCGGAGGAGGAGAAAAAGAAGTTCTACTGACTTCCATTTTTCCCATAATCATACGAGTACGACACCAATTTTGTTATTCCATGTAGAGTGCACTGATCTTATGCGTTAGATCATGACAACCCTAGAGCATCTTTCTTCTCCTGATCAGATGCAGAATAGGGATGAATAATAGGAAACAACTTATGTGCTCTTCAAGGTTTGACTCTTCTCGGCTCCAAGTTGGTATAAATAACATTCTTTCTGCTTTCTCTGATTTTCTGACACTTATAATTTTCTTTTTGTTAGCTCATTTCCCACTTGAATGACATTCTTTTGGACCGGGAAAGATCTCGGACTCACCCCGACGAGAGTGCTTGGAGAAACTTTTACTTGGCCAATTTCACCTTGAACCAATGATACACGCCTCAAGGTGTTTCTCTAAGGTTTTTTGGAATGAATCTCAATCAAAGGGAAACCGAAGTTCTTCTTTTGCTAAGATGTGATGTGGTGCGGAAGTTGGTGGATTGAAGAGTGATCCACAAGAAGAATGGAGGCTTCTTGATACACTCGGACACACTTCTGATCAAGGGGAATCCTCACGAGATCACTTGGTGTGGTTTTGATAACAAGTTTTTTGGTCTATTTAATCAAATCATTGAGGGGTAGTGGAAAGTAGATGGATTAGTCGAACCAATACTTAGTGAATACTTGTAAGCAACTTATCTAATACCAGATTCTAGTTCAGA
>OVBA01004121.1:0-24787 GCA_900406435.1 Lepidium aucheri | reverse complement strand
TTCCGAACCGACTAAACCGCTTCAAAAGCTGGGGGCTCCTGTTGGTACCAGACCTAAAATCCTGAAGAGGCCCAATAATGAAGAACAAGAGAAGATGGGCCGAGGCGAGCAGGCGACCAAGCGAGCCCCGTAACGTCCGAGGAGCGAGCACGCGAAGCCAGAAGAACGTAGCCAACCAAGCGAGCAACCAATCTCTGTGGTGCTCGCCTGAAATCAAGGAGAAAATCTTGGAAGAATCTTGAGAGGATCTTCTCCGAAACCCTAGAGCAAAAGTCTATAAATAATAGTTCAAAACCTAAGGAGAGAGATAGAAAGAAGGGGAGAGAAAAACCTTAGAGCTTAAAAGATCTCTTTCGCCCTCATTTGTAATCCATTTTCATCCAATAAAAGTACTCGATTCGAAGTTCCACAATTTGATAACGAGTGTTGAGTTCTAGCATCAACAATCATCTACAATGATCATCAAATAAACTCTATACAAAGCGTTATATACTTTACAGTCAAATCTATAGTGATGATGATCGATTGGTGTAAGATAAAAAATTCTAAATAAACTAACATAACTAGTATATAAATTTTTTTGAAATTTTGAGAAGATACTTGAGTTGGAGAAGATAGAAACAAACGAAACTCCTAATTGACTTAACTTTGTTTCGTTGATTTATACCATTTTACTTTATATCTACAGTTTTAATTAATAATTAAATTTTACATTACTTCTAACTCTTTAATTACTACGTATAAATTAATTACTATATAAAATATACAAATTTTGAAAATTATTTTTATTATATTATTAAAATGTTAAAAAGCTGAATTTAGAATTATATAATACAAATTATAATTATTTTTAAAATTTATTATATCATTAAGTTAATTATTTTTTGTTTTATTCAAAATTAAGGTTAAAATGTCATTTTGAAAAAATATAGATATTTTCCAAATTTTTAAATGATTTGGTATATATTTCAAATTTTTATAAAGATGTAGGGTATCCACAAGTGAATTTAGACGAAAGAACAAAATGTAAACTATGAATGTAAAAAGAAGTATTCACAAGTGAATTATAAAATCTCTACTCTTCTGGTAATGCTGCTGATTTGGAGAATCCTAAAGATTTATACCAATTTAGACGAAAATGAAACTCATTCCTCTTAAAAGCAGGATTTTAGTTACTCTAGGTGCTTTGGACAAGCGTATGACCGAAGCTAACCATTTTTTTTTTCAACTAAGAACTCTTACCTCTTAAAACAGGATTATTAGTAGTCTCTTAATTAAAGTTTCTAAAAATTAAATAATAATAAAATTAAGAAAAAGAAGAGTTAAAAGATGTATTTATGTTTGAGTTTGTAGGTGTGATTAATGGTAGTTTCTTAGATGAGTTTCTTAGGAAAAAATTTTTTTTTTGTTTTTTTTGTCAACAATATTGGACCACAACTGGCCGGCCCAGTAGCCAAGTTTCTGCATAATACAGGCGACAGAACTCGATCCCGGGATATGCAAGTGCATCTGCCATTTAGTGGACTTACCCCTGCCACTAGACTAAAAGTCACTTGCGGAAAAAAAAATTTAGATAACTTAATTATTATTGCAAACTAATAATTGTAAAACATACACTTAGGTAACATAAATAATCTTAAATACAATCAATTTAATCATGATAGGTTGAAAATTTAGTCCATATATCCTCTTTTTAGTCTATATGTTCTTATTTAATCATATTTCCATAAAATAAAAAAGGAAATAAAATCCAGAAAATGTTAGAATCTAAAAAAAAAAAAGATTCAACGTAGAAAGATGTTATTTCCATAAATGCATCGATATTTGTATATAAAAAAACATGCAAGTAAGTTTTGTAAAAAAAAAAAAAAACATGCAAGTAAGTAAATGTGCGGAGGATTAGCCACGTATGCGTTGTTTATTTTGAAAAACGTTTCTATTTTAAGAAACGATCCTTCAGCTTTTAATATCATTTTCAATTATTTTTAATCATAATTAATTTTAAGAAACTGCTTAAATCTCTCCGATAATGGTGGTCTTAGATTGTAGTATGCAGAAAGTCAAAAACAAAAAGGGTCGACGACTTGTTTTCATCCTAAAGTTTGAATATAACAACTGGTCCACCTATACTTCAGATGTCTGTTTAATTGCACGCAAAGTTATATTAAAAAGTCTAATTGCACCTAAAGTATACTAATTACAATCTAATTGTACCTAAATTATATATAATCAGTCTAATTGTATAAATCGCAGGTTTGATGTTAACCGACTTTTGGGTTATTGTCTAAACCTAATACTTAACCAATTTTAAACCAACTAATGATCCCAATAACACCCATTTATTATTTTAAACCAATTTAAGACCCAATTTCCTAGTATTATTATTTCACCGGCGCTATAAGTCTTGTTGCCGGAAAAAATCCCTGAAAATTTTGGTTTTGTTCTTGAAGAGTAGGTATTTATCGAAAACCCGTCTCTTGTTGGTGACCTCAGTGCCATTATCTGTAATTTCACCAAATTGAGGAGATTGGTTCTCACTGGAAACGGGTTTCACGGGTCTATTCCAGGTCGGATCAGCGATTGTGTTAGTCTACAGGAGCATACACTATTGAAAAAGATAGATTGTTTCTTAAGCTAGATCTCAGCTTTAACGAGTTCTCCGGAGAGATTCCTTCCAGTATCGGAGATCCGAAAAAGCTCGAGTTTTTGGATTTGAGTTATAACTGTTCTCGAAAACAACAATTTCACCGAAAAAACTCTATTCTCCGACAGTTTCAGAGGTAGAGTCGGATATTCTTTATGCTCATAATTGATGGACCCATAGACATTGCACTGTTGATACTTGTTATATATTGATCATTAAAATGTTGTTTCACTCTGTAAGCGGCAATGAGTCACTGATGAAAAATAGCGACCCATTTCCAAGTCTGCGTTGTCTTCTTCTAGGTAAACTTTTTAAGTATAGTGCCCCCCTTTCTTGAAATTTTGCTTAACCCACCTATTGTATTTTTAGGAGCTAACAACATTGATAATATGGCCGCCTCAATAGATGCACTGAATGTTTTTCATAAGCTGGTGGTATTGATAGTTTGTTCTGTGATACTTATTGTCGTACATGTAATGTTGCAGGTTTTATGAACTCAAGAAGCTTCATGAAATTGAGGATGAAAGAGCAATAACCGAGAACAGCGGCTCTAAGAACATAGCATCTGGACTAATGTGTATGACTCTTTTAGGCGTTTCTTATATGTAGTTCACTGATTGTATAGAAACTCTGATTTCACAACGCTATGACATGTGCATCCATTACTCTGATTTTATAACGCTATGACATGTGCAGCCAAAGAATAGAGTAATGATAAAGCTTTTAACATTTGTTATGCATTGACCTTTTTGATTAGTGAAAAGTTGGTTTGATTTCTTAAAATTCTCCGGTAATCCAACACTGTATTGAGATGAAGAAGCATCTTCACCGTTAGCTCTTCCAGAAGATGAGGTTCCTTTGTTCGCAGTCCGATGTTTGGTTTTGTCTAATCTTTCTATAGTTGGAGAATCTTTCTCAGACACTGATTTTCTTGTTGATTTTGGTAAATCTCTCTTCTGACCACCGTACTCCGTTGGATTTAATCGGGTCATGAATGGGTATTATTTGGGTCATTAATTGGTTTAAAATCGATTAAGTATGGGTTTAAACCGTAATTCAAAAGTTGATTAACAAAAATCCATAATTTATAAAATTAGACTAATAATGTATACTTTAGGTGCAATTAGACTTCTTAATATAACTTCGTGTGCAATTAAATAGATGTCTGAAGAATAGGTAGACCAGTTGTTATATCCGAACTTCGGGGTAGAAATAGATCATCAACCCAAACAAAAACATAGACTTTTGTTTTCTTTTTATCATATTGAAAAAAAGAGAAGAGGAAATAGATTCCTTTAGAAGATAGAGTATAGTCCAAGCAAACAAAAAGCAAATTAGTGATAAATAGATTCTCTTTTAATCTGAACGTATCCACCCTAAATGCTTATCATTTAATGAACTTATCCAATTACAAGAGACCGACCACAAAGATACGAATTGACACCCGCAAAATATGACCCATTTTTTTTATTTCAAATTATATTATTTTGATTAAAAAAAAAAAAAAAGTTGACTCAAGTTCCTTCTCATGGGAAAGTAAAACTATGAAGATGTATCATGTAGTCTAGTAAGAAAATCACGTAATCTAGTAATCACGTAAGAAAAACTATGAAGATGTATCATGACTCAAGTTCGAATTGCTGCGATAATTTATCATGTAAGAAAATCACGTAATTAATCTGGTACCAGTCGATTGTATACATAATGATTATTTTGAGATGAATAAATAAAAACTCTTAAACGTACTTGTCTTCTTTGACAGAGAGGTTAAGGAGAGCAAGAAGAGCTGCTTCATAGTGTGAATCAGGCGAGTTGAATCGAAGCATAGAAACGAGTGGTTCCACTGCATCAGAGAGTTGTCGGCGACACCTCTGTGAAGTCTTGGTGAGACGACGGATCTCTCTTGCAGAAAACAGTTTAGATTCAACATCCTCTGATCGGATTAAACGAAGAGCTCTCTGCACCGAGGCTGCAGTGGAAGATGACGAAATCACCCTCTGGCTCAAGGTCAGTGATGCGGGTGTGGAGGCATAGGGTTTGGTTTCTCCTGTAAGGTCCATTTGTAGGAGCAAGCGAAACACAGATACAGAACAAGAAAGCTCTGTTCCACTTGTCCAAAAGTTTGATTGAGAGATTTAATAGAGGATCCACGTTTTATTTATTACTTTTAATGTTACGTGTAACTCGATATGTGTTATTTATATATTTAAAATAAATATATATATATATATATGTGTGTGTGTTGTTATACAGCTGAGTCAAAAATTCGATTCGAAAAGCCTAAATATCAAACTGAGTAAATAAATTAACAGTAATGTATTGATAAGAAAATAAGAATAGAGTTGCGAAGAAGAACCAAAACTTTGAATACAAAATATAAGACATTAAAAGAATAGAAACAATTTAGAAAATTTTGGCAACATCCTTCATAAGTCCACGATTAGCACCTGCAAAATCAGTGAATTCTTGATAGGAAATGTTACCATCACCATCAGTATCAATTTCAGCCATCATACGCTTGACCTCTTCGGGTGTCACAGATCCAAGTGTCTTAAGAGATGTCTGCAGTTCTGATGCTGATATTTTTCCATCTCCATCTGCATCAAATTTCTTAAATATACGATCGTGCTCGGCTTTCTCTGCTGCATCTGCCATATTTGTGTTGCTGAATGTGTATTGGTCGAGGATTAAAGAAAGAATCATTAGATTATATAAATATTTGAGTTTCAAACACACAAAATGGAGTTGAGGTTGTGCTTCTAATTAGCAACTTTTGGAGGAATAATTCAAGGAAATTGATCCACGTTATAAACTAAACTTAGCTAAATTAGAACGTGACTTGGTCTCGCAGATATATATCCAATCGGACAATAAGACTGAAGCAATTATATATATCTGCATTCTTAAACCTATTATATTAATTGTTCAAAACCCAACGTTGTTTAAAGCCCAATTCTGGGTTTTTTTTTTTTTTTTCAATATTCTTGAGTTTTGTTAAGTCCTGAATCCACATATGGTGAAAATCTGGGAGACTCTTATTTGAAATCACTTTTGCTAATGCTACTCTCGTGTAATTTCTATTACTCTCTTTGCTCCTCTACAATTTCACCAAGCTTGGGCCCACATTCGGATATCATTTTGTCGAATTAAAGAAAAAAAAAAATTCCATCCGGTTTCAACTAATGAAACCAACCACATATTGTACTAACCATATAAATGAACCAACCCACCAAAATTAATCTTATTAAACCGGTCATCTCTTCTTCCCGTTTCCTTTTGACGAACACAGATTTTTTTACGGTGAGCTCCCTTCTGTTCTGTTCACGGTCTTAAGGTTGACAACGACATCCATTTCTGAGTTTCCCGAAGATCTTCAACTATTTCTTGACTTGGAAGCTTATTTTTTTTGTTGAAGCTTGAAGAGGAAGTCAAAACATTAAAACCCTAAAACGAGACATTGAGGTGGTAATGTTGATGTTATTTAATCTAGTTATGATAAACGGTTCTAGATTTAGGCCGTGAGTGAGGTGAGGTGAGGTGAGATTGGTGTGTGTTTGGCGCTTGAAAAACTCTTCTGTTATTGTTGCGATCGAAGCTTGCTGTTGTTTTCTTTCTAAGCTAACATCTGTGTTTCGTTTGATTGTAGCAAAACAAATTAAGTTCGTATTTTCATAAGCTAAACTTCACTTCTTGTTGTTTGTTCACTTTGTTTTGACATCTTGTAGATTTAAATTTTCTCAAGACATTGAGCTTGTTATTTGTTGAGGCCGTGAGTGAGGTGTATAAAAATTCAATTTTATAATTTTCTGTTCATGAAATCTGTCCTAAATCTCATTATAGATTAGTATTAATTCAACAAATAAATTATTTTTTAATAGAGAAGAAAGACTAACCTTAATTCATTGCTTGATGATGTTGTGGATCAAATCTTCACATTAATTTTTCTCTCCCTTAACGCTTTACTCCTTAATTGACCCTTTGATGGACAAGGATTAAATTCACTTTTAATCGATTCGAACTCTTTTGGTAGTTACCGTACGTTTTTGTTTTTGTGATCGAAAGAAAAGACACCAAGCAAACGCTTCACTTTTGCCTTTATAATGAGATCACACGTACACCATTTCTATAACTGCTATTTTACTTTCACATGTATTTATATAATATGGTTATATGTTGTACCTTTTTAGACAAGATACTAATGGTTACCATATGTCTAAATACACACTATAAATAATATAGTTAATTAGGTAAGGGAGAGGGTTATCAGTACACCCGATTCTAATGTGTTAATCTTAACCGATTCATCATGATATCGTCTTTTATATTAGAATCCATAAATTTTAATATGAATTTGAACTTTATAATTAAACCGAGAAACACACCGGCCACATAACGAAAATATTCTTACATTCTCCCATTTGGCCGTTGTGTTGACTTAATGGTTTAACATCTATAATATGCACTTTATATCAAGTTCATAACTCCTTTAATTGTTGTAATAAAATCAGAAATGATCGAATCATGACAGTTGCCCATCATTGAACGACAAGTTCCCTTCCATGTATCACAAAACAATTCTAACTTTATTCTTTTCTTTCTTTAATATTGAGAAAGACTTTTGTTCTCAAATACACATATTATCTTTAAACCAAAATGTATACATATACTATGATGATAACATGTTCAATAACACAGAAACATATCCTTAAGTGAATTCCGAATCTTACAAATACATTGAGCATATCATAACTAAAACAACAATGTCTTATCTATAACACCCATATGCTCTACATGGCCAATAAACCGTCTTGGGTGGTAGTCCCTTATTTGACGAATCTGCTACCATCATGTCCGTCCTTATATGCTCAAATGATACTCTACGTTTCTGTACTTCTTCTTTCACAGACAAGTATTTTAACTCCATATGCTTAGTACCTTTTGAGTACTTGTCATTCTTAGAAAAAAAGACCGCTACAAAATTATCAAAGTAAATTTTCAGCGGCTTGGCTATATTGTCGACAATCTCAAGTCCTGAGATAAAGTTCCGCAACCACAATGCATGAATTGTGCCCTCAAAGCATACCACAAATTCGGCATCCATAGTGGAAGTAGCAATGACAGACTGCTTTCTACTCTTCCAAGATACAACTTCTCCAGCTAATAGGAACATGTAACCAAATGTCAATTTTCTGCTATCAACACATCCAACATAATCTAAATCTGATCCGATGATCTCTAGGTTTTCAGATCTCCTGTGCGTAAGTATGAACTCTTTGGTGCCTTGCAAGTACCTGAGAACTTTTTTTGCAGCTTTCCAATGGTCCATTCCGGGATTACTTTGATATCGACCCAACATACCAACAACAATGCTGATATATGGCCGAGTACATGTTTGAACATAGTTCAAAATCCCAACCACTGATGCATAGGGAATTTTTTCCAATTCTTTACGCTCCAATTCATTCTTTGGACATTGCATCTTACTGAACTTATCCCCTTTCTGAATTGGAGCTTTTCTTGCGGAGCAATGGTCCATCCCATATCTCTCTAAAATCTTATTGATATATTCTTTCTAAGACAAACTTAACAGTCCTCGTGATCTATCTCTAACTATTTATATCTCGATCACATAAGATGCCTCACCCATATCTTTCATTTCAAAGTTCTTAGAGAGATATTTCTTTATATCACATAACATGTCCATGTCATTTACAACAAGCAAAATGTCATCAACATATAAGACCAAAATAACGAACTTGCTCCCATTGACTATCATGTAAATACACCGATCAAAGATTATCTCTACAAAATCATATGACGTAATGGTATCATTAAACTTTAAGTACCATTGTCTGGAAGCTTGTTTCAGTCCATATATTGACTTTCTTAGCTTACACACCAAATGTTCTTTTCCTGTGGTCACAAAATCTTCAAATTGGTCCATATATACTTCTTCATCAAGCTCTCCATTTAGAAAGGCTGTTTTCACATCCATTTGGTGAAACTCTAGATCATAATGAGCTACCAAACCCCAAAAAATTCTTAGAGAATCCTTCTTAGAAACCGGAGAGAAGGTCTCTTTATAGTCAACGCCATCTTTCTGGGTGAAACCTTTGGCAACAAGGTGAGCCTTGTATCTTTAAATGTTACCTTTTGAGTCATGTTTAGTCTTAAAGACCCATTTACAACTGATGTGTGTGATTTTTGATGGTTTTAGAGCCTTGTTTTAGGTAGTTTTGCATCCGTTTAGCTAGATTTTCCGTGCACTTAGGTCCGTTTAGATTAGTTTTGCACTTTTGCATTTGCATTTGGAGTTTGGAGTTTTATCTAGGAAAAGGAGCAAAAAGGAGCTAAAACTGGAGCTAAGGACAATTGGATCAGCTGCTAGGAGGAAAAGATCGTGCAAACTCGGATCGCTACCTCGTGGATCGAAAGGCGAGGACTGCTCAGAACGCTCAGGAAAAGATGCCTCAGTCACCATCTTCGACCTATCTGCCGCGAGGGAGTATCAATATATTACACTCGGACCTTTCACTCAGTCTCAAACCCCAAGGGCAAAGACAAGAACCACTCCTCGGTGCCCAAGCTCGTGCAAGGACTCCGAGGGCAAGATTCTTGGTTGACCGACTTAGGTCGGTTTGGCCATTAGGGTTACGAAAATGACCCTATAAATATCCTCTAATCACTCTCTTATCATTTTATCTAATGTTTCAGCTGAAAAACTCTCTCTATTTTATTGTTGCTTTCATTAATGCTTGTTTAAGGTACTCTTTATGTAATGGAATGAATTAAGTTTGATCTTCATCTTTACTTTCTGATTTTTATTTTCATGTTCTTTATGCTTATACAAGTTAGATCTCCCTTACTCCTCCGCTCTCAACCCATGAGGCACGAGTAGATCCTTGTGGATCTCGAAGATAGGGAGATCGGAGGTGAATCCACCGATTCCCTCACCGTGCGAACCATGATCTAACTCTGATCTATTCTCACATGGCTAGGCTTAATGCTGATCTCTCCCTGATCAAGAGAGATCTGATTTGGGCCGTGACCTAAGGCTAGCCCCAAAGGAATCGGAGACCAAGTGCCATGTGAGTGATAGTTTGATCCACCGAAGAAAGATCTAGTATGTGGGTCGGTTATTAGATGTATTGGGCTGAACTTAAAGCTTCTGATTCAGTATGATCGCGGTTAGCATCGTAATGGATTATACGATTTGGTTAGGGATCTTCACCGTGAGAACAGGCTGATCTAGTCTTATCCCGGTCTAGGGATCGCTCAATATAGTGCGGTGAGTTCGGATCCGCGAGTTTACCTTATTTCTTTAGATCTATCCTTTATATCTATGTTTTTAACCTTATTTCCATCTATTGCAATTGTTATACTCTGTTTTTGATGCATTTCTCTGTTTTAAATTTTTAAATTCTGTTTCTATTTTGTCTTTTAGCTTATTTTTTCCTATTATCTAGATTGCAAGCTTACTTGATATCATAACCTATCTTTGTGACAGATTGATAGGTTGGAAGGATGCGTAAACCCGTAGCCTTTCACGTTCGTGTATATCTGCTAACTTACTCCATATGCGGGTTGGTGGAGCAACTTGGAAGGATGCGTAAAACCTGTAGCCTTCTATGTTTGCGTAAGCCAACTTTGGAAAAGCCAAAAGAGCACATAAAAAGAAAAAAAAAAAGAAAAAGAAAACGAAAAAGAAAAAGAAAAAAGAAAAGAAAAGAAAGAATGAATAATCAGACTGCAAAATTTTAATGAGAGGGAGCCATTTTAGTTGAAAAATGATCATGCTAAGCATAGGAAAGTCGAAACATGTACTTGTTGATCTCTAGTCTCTTTTGAGGACCGCACCAAAAAGAAATAAGGAATTAGACTTGTACCTTTACAGACCAGCTTAGATGATAGGAATCCATAGATTGAATGCTATGTTTAAGAATGATTACATTGCGGTTTCCAAAATGATAGAGCCCACATGTGGATTACAGTTTAGCTTAAGCAAGTTGTTCGTTAGACAAGATGTTCCCATTTTTGTGTGCAGTTTTTCCACCTTAGGTCATTGTAGTTGCTTGAGGCCAAGCAAGATCTAAGTTTGGGGGAGCTGATGTGTGTGATTTTTGATGGTTTTAGAACCTTGTTTTAGGTAGTTTTGCATCTGTTTCGCTAGATTTTCCGTGCACTTAGGTCTGTTTAGGTTAGTTTTGCAATTTTTGCATTTGCATTTGGAGTTTGGAGTTTTATCTAGGAAAGGAGCAAAAAGGAGCTAAAACTGGAGCTAAGGACAATTGGATCAGCTGCTAGGAGGAAAAGATCGTGCAAACTCAGATTGCTACCTCGTGGATCGCAAGGCGAGGACTGCTCAAAACGCTCAGGAAAAGATATCTCAGTCACCAGCTTCGACCTATCTGTCGCGAGGGAATATCAATCTATTACACTCGGACCTTTCACTCAGTCTCAAACCCCGAGGGCAAAGACAAGAACCACTCCTCGGTGCCTAAGCTCGTGCAAAGACTCCGAGGGCAAGATTCTTGGTTGACCGACTTAGATTGGTTTGACCATTAGGATTATGCAAATGACCCTATAAATATCCTCTAATCACTCTCTTATCAATTTATCTGGTGTTTTAGCTGAAAAACTCTCTCTATTTTATTGTTGCATTCATTAATGCTTGTTTAAGGTACTCTTTATGTTTATGCTTTTAATGGAATGAATTAAGTTTGATCTTCATCTTTACTTTCTGCTTTTTATTTTCATGTTCTTTATGCTTATGCAAGTTAGATCTCCCTTACTCCTCCGCTTTCAACCCATGAGGTGCGAGTAGATCCTTGTGGCTCTCGAGGATAGGGAGATTGGAGGTGAATCCACCAATTCCCTTGCCATGCGAACCATGATCTAACTCCGATCTCTTTTCACATGGCTAGGCTTAATGCTGATCTCTCCCTGATCAAGAGAGATCTGATTTGGTCCATGACCTAAGGCTAGCGCCAAAGGAATCGGAGACCAAGTGCCATGTGAGGGATGGTTTGATCCACTGAAGAGAGATCCAGTATGTGGGTTGGCTATTTGATGGATTGGGCTAAACTTAAAGCTTTTGATTCGGTATGATTGCGGCTAGCGTCGTAATGGATAATCCAATTTGGTTAGATATCTTCGCCGTGAGAACAGGCTGATATAGTCTTATCCTGGTCTAGGGATCGCTCAATATAGTGCGGCGAGTTCGGATCAGCGAGTTTACTGCCGATCAAACCCTCCCTATCCTTTAGATCTATGCTTTTAACCTTATTTTCATCTATCGCAATTGTTATACTCTGTTTTTGATGCACTTCTCTGTTTTGAATTTTTAAATTATATTTCTGTTTCTATTTTGTCTTTTAGCTTATTTTGTCATATTATCTGGATTGCAAGCTTACTTGATATCATAACCTATCTTTGTGACAGATTGATAGGTTGCTTGAACTAAGGTCTAGTAGTAGATAGATTGTTTGCAAGCAACTTCTGAGTATTGGTTCAACAAACCCCATTCACTTATCCTATATTCAATGATTTGATCTTAAGGACGGAAAAAACCTTTTATCAACAACCAATGGTCTTGAAACCATCAGGCAACTCTACTAAGTCCCATACACGATTAACACCCATAGAAGTCATTTTGTCTTCTGCGGCATTTAACCACTTTTCAGAATTGTCACTTTCCATGGCTTTTCGGAATGTGCTCGGGTCTTTTCAAGGCTTAAGTCACATTCACGTTTAATAGTATAAACCACATAGTCATTTGGAATGGCAGATCTTCTTTCCCTTACAGATCGCCTTATAGGTTCTTGTGGTACACTACTCTCTTCTTGAATTGTGACGGGTTCATTGACTACTTCTTCATCTAGAGGAGTTGGCTCTTGAGTTTGTTGTTCCATTGTGTCATTTGACTATACTACAGCATTAGGAACAACAACTTGAGGTGCAACTACAGGTGAAGAAGTTTCAACTTGAACTTCTTTAATGTCCACCTTTCTTTGTTCACCACTCCCACTAGTTTGAACATTCTCAATGAACCTAGCATTCTCTGTTTCAACTATTCATGTACGATGGTTAGGATAATAAAATACATACCCTTTCGACTTTTTAGGATAGCCAATGAAAAATCCACTGACAGTCCTAGAATAAAGTTTCTTTTCATGTGGGTTATATGATTTTACTTCTGCTGGACAACCCCAAACACGTAAATGTCTTAAACTAGGTTTCCTTCCCATCCACAGTTCAGAAGGAGTCTTAGGAAATGTCTTACTAGGAACCGGGTTTAGGAAATACGTTGCAGTCTTAAATGCATATATCCACAAAGAAAAGGGTAAGGAACGATTACTTAACATACTCCTAATCATATCTGTTAGAGTACGGTTTCGCCTTTCAGCTACACCATTCTGTTGAGGTGTTCCAAGCATTGTGTATTGTGCACAAATGCCTCTACTTTCAAGTAACTTTGCAAATGGACCAGGATATTGTCCACTTTCATTGAATTTTCCGTAAAACTCACCACCTCTATCAGATCTCACTACTTTTACTTTTCTATCTAACTACCTTTCTACCTCATCAACGAACACCTCCAGGACATCCACTGACTTAGATTTTTCATGTAGTAGATAAGTATAACCATAACGTGAGTAATCATCAATAAAGGTGGTAAAGTATTCTTCACCACTCTAGATGGAGCATCAAATGGGCCACATATATCGGTGTGAACTAACTCAAGAAGTTGAGTACTTCTTGTGGCAGGTTTCTTTACTATATGTTTGGTCTGCTTTCCTTTAATGCAGTCAATACACACATCTAGGTCACTAAAATCCAATGGAGGAAGTATCTCATTCTTTTACCAACCTCATTATTCTTTCCTTGGAAATATGACATAATCTTTTATGCCACAAGAAAGCTAAGCTTTCATTAGATGTACTACGTTTAATGCCTTGATTCTCAACATTGAACAAAGATTCAGAAAACTTTCCATCAATACTGAACCATTAAAGTGAATCAAACTTTGTACCACTACCATAAAAGTAACCATTTCGGCACATAGAGAAAACACCATGTCCAATCTTAAAATCAAAACCTAAATCGTCCAACTTAGTTACGGAAACAAGATTTCTAGCACATTCAGGTACAAAGAGACACCCTTCAAGATCTATATGAAATTTAGTATCTAAGATCAACCTATACGTCCTAATGCCTTTAATTCGGGTCTTCATCTGATTCCCCATGAACAAGTATTTTTTAGGTCCTCTTATGGGTTGGATTGAAATGAATCCCTGCTCAATGTGAGACACATGGGTAGATGCACCCGAATCTAACCACCAAGTATTTTTGGGTACTTCAACAAGGTTCAATTCAGAAGAAACATATAATTATTCTGTACTTTTCTTATCGAACCATGTCGTTCTTTTCGGATAATCTTTCTTGAAATGTTTCATTTTCTTGCAAAAGAAACACTTCCTTTTCATAGTTAGCTCACTCATGAGACTTAATACAATTGACATATCCGCCAAATCTGATTGTGAATACTCCTTAATTTTCTTTATGAATTCCCTAGCTTTCTCAGTCTTGGGCATAGATGGCTTAATACTTTCTGCCATCGTCATTTTTGTGAGGTTCAAACTCAGCCTTTTAGATCGCTCCCAAGTCTCATAATGAGACTTATCAGCTTCACAACTATCATCTGTAATGGCTAAGGCCTCCTCATCAATGAGGATTGTATGGTCCATAAACATTACACCCAGTGTAAACCAGATATTTTTGGACCACTCCTCATAGTTTAGCCCATTAAACTTTACGACAGAGTTAACAAATGCATACATACTAGATGAAGCTGCAAGCATTTATACATGCTTACCGGTTAGTGCTTTGAGACTTTTATACAGATTTTTAAATTTTATACTAGACTTTAAAAGCATGTGTTTAAGCAACTTTTGGGCAATACTTAAATACACGCACTATAAGTGATGCTAGTTTTAGGTTTTTAATACTTTCATAATTAATCAAATCACACATATACATCAGACAAATATGTTAACTTTGGATAAACATAGTATCGACTACAGTGGAAATGACTAATCCTTTTCATATTATTAAATATATCTAATGATCCACCTTTGGGTGATCTCCTAGAATATAAATAATAATTTAAATGATCACTAGAACTTTTATGTCATTTTAGCATCTCTTTAATCATGATCACTTAATAGTTTTACTTTAACATTTATATATTATATGACAAGACTACTTTGGTGATTAACATGTCATATACAATATACACACTAAATCTTAATGAATACTTTTCTTTTATATTGTATTAATATTTCATAATACAATTCATTACCTTAATTTCATATAATACAGCAAAAATTTTGAAATATATATATATATATATACACGATCCAACTTTTATATAACATATATATAATGCTATTTATTTAATTTTACGGTCATTAACATTATTCAATAACCCACTTTTAAATATTGTGCACGTCACTTTATGTACATGTCTTTATATATATTATATACATATATTATTTATATATAAAACATACTTAGTGCGCAATAAACACAACAACAATGGCGGTTACTTCATGTAATAACAATTACGTAATCATCAAGTAAAGTTCTTTCAGTGCTTTCATAACGGTTACATGCATGAACAGATTTCATTAGTACATTTCATCATTAACAATTTTATATACGATTATGTTTGTAAACTTGATCCAATTCCATAATTAATAAATTTCAACCAGTTCTATTCGTAATTGATATGAATCCATGATATTGAGATTAAGTTGATTAAACATCGATCACCATTAACAAACCGAGACGTTTGTTTATCCAATCGAGTGAATCACAAAATCATGAATCCTCTTTAAAATCAATTATAATCACAAATTTAATTATGTGAACTAAACAAATCTAGATGTCTCTGCTACCAAATCTAAAAATTCAATTTCATAATATCCAGTTCATGAAATTTGTTCCAAGTCTCATTCTAGATTTGTATTAATTAAACAAATAAGTCACTTTCTTAATAGAGAAGAAAGACTAACCTTGATCCATTGCTTGATGATGTTGTGGATAAAACCTTCAGATTGATTTTCTTCTCCCTTAAACCTTACTCCTTAATTTACCCTTTGATGGACAAGGATCAAATTCACTTTTATCATTCTCGAACTCTTTTGGTAGTTACCGTATGTTTTTGTTTTTGTGATCGAAAGAAAAGACACCAAGCAAACGCTTCACTTTTTTCCTTTATAATGAGATCACACGTACACCATTTCTGTAACTGTCATTTTACTTTTACATGTATTTATATAATATGGTTATATGTTGTACCTTTTCAGACAAGATACGAATGGTTACCATATGTTTAAATACACACTATAAATAATATAGTTAATTAGGTAAGGGAGAGGGTTATCAATACACCTAATTTTAATGTGTTAATCAAAACCGGTCCATAACGGTATCGTTTTTTATATTAGATACATAACAAAAATATTCTTACAAGGTGAGGTGAGATTGGTGTATGTTTGTTTGCTCACTTTGTTTTGGCGCTTGAAAAACTTGTTGTTTTTTTCTTTCTAAACTAACATATGTGTTTCTTGATCGTAACTAAACAAGTTAGTTTTCGTAAACATCACTTGTTGTTCTTTACTTTATAATCATACCTTCCGTGCTTCGTTTGATTTTGTATTGATGTATAAGAAGCTAAACAATTTTTTAGTCTTGCAGATTCAATGATAACAACAAGTGTTCATTTTGACTTCGGAGGGTGTTATGTTGAAATGGAAAAAGGGTATCGGTAAAATGCGAAGTATGCTACTAACTATGGAACAACATTTAAAATATTGAGTATTGATGATATCACTTACTTGGTCTTAGAAAGAAGGATATGAAAGAAACTTGGTATGGATATGGACACGAATATTAAATTGAGTTGCTTTCCGTTGATAGTCAAAGCAAAAAAAGCAATCATATATTTATGATGATGGGGATGTGGAGACTTTTCTACGTAGTATGAATGTGGGTAACTTAAGGAGGATTTTGCATGTGGAAGTGGATACTAGTGTTGAGTAGGAAGATTTAAGAGTAGTGCCAAGAAGTTCGGTTGGAATGAATAATGACCGTGAGTTGGTGATTCCTACAGAGGACAATGAGATTTTTATCCAAGAGGAAGGAAGGGAACATGGGAATGATGATGTTGGAGATTATGTGAATATTGCTAGTGAGGAATTAACATTTAATGATTTTGTGGAAAGTAATGGTTACAGTCTGAATGATAATACTGAAATTCCTTGTAATAGACAAGAGGTAACTCATTTTGTATAGGAGTGGGAAGATGGGATACATTTTGTATTAGGCCAAGAATTTGTGTGTAAAGAACAAGTGAAAAATGTAGTGTTTAGAGCGTCACTTAACAAATGTTTTGAGTATGATGTGCTGAACTCAGATACTTGGAGATACGTGGTAAGATGTCGTCAACAAGATTGTAAGTGGTACTTACGAGTGGCACGACCAAAAGGAAGTAATGGTAGTTGGATGGCTAGAGTATACCGGAACATGCATTCTTGCTATCAGGTAACAACTAGTTCATCGAAAGCTAAAAGGAGAGGATCTTCAAATATAGTCTCATCTCTTGTGAGATTATCCTGGTCAATTGGATACACCTCCTGCTAAGTCTCTTATTGGTTTTGTGCAAGGGAAGGTGGGAGTAAAGATTTCATACAACACTACTTTGCAAGGGAAAAAAGTTGTTGAAGCTGTGCATGGCTGTTTGGTAGATAGTTACAAGATGTTGCCTTCGTATTTGTATATGTTGAGGAAAACAAATATTGGCACTATTACAAAGTTGTATTTGGATGACAATAAATGGTTCATGTATTTATTCGTCGCATTGAGAGCTTGATTTGAGGGGTTGAAAGACATGAGGAAAGTGCGTAATGTGGATGCAACTTTCCTAAAAAACTTTTTATGGTGGTGTTCTTATTTTTGCCATAGCTCAGGATCTGAATCATCATTACTACCCGATTGCTTTTGGTATTGTTGATGGTGAGAAAGAGCAAGCTAGATGTGGTTTTTCACTATGCTTAAAACCGTCATACAGGATGCTGAGGAATTAGTTTTTCTTAGTAACAGAAATCCGAGTCTCGTCAAGGTAATTCATGAAGTTTACCCAAGTGCATGGCATGAATATTGTATCTTTCACTTATCCCAAAATATGCGAACCAAGGCTGTGAAAGTGCAGAAAGATATTGTTACAATGAAGTTCAGGGAGTTGGCTCAGATTTATAGCAAGGCGGAGTTCGAGCCGAAGTATGCGGAGTTTAGAAGTAGGTACCCTAAAGTGACAGCATATTTGGACAAGAGTGTTGACTTGAAAAATGGGCACGTTGTTACTTTTCTGGAATAAGATACAACATAGAAACGACGAATAGTGCGGAATCGTTGAATAATGTTTTCAGGGAGGAAATGAAGTATTCTATACTACTCTTGATGGGTACAATTATTAATAAAATTGTAGAGTAGTTTAACAAAAACTACAACACCATTGATGCAATGAGCTCAAGGAAATTGGTTTGTTTTGTGGAGAATGAATTACATAGCAGATATGTTGAAGCGACACGCTTGAACGTTCATGAGCTCAGTTTGCCAGAGCGTGAATACAATTCTTGTGAATTTGAGGAACAAAACTTGTGATTGCAAACATTTCGACATGGACAAGTACCCTTGCATCCATGCGATTTCCGCTCTTATAATGTACAGGAGTAGTCCGTAAAAGTTGGAGGATGTAGAAATACATGAGTTATGCTTGGATTATTATCGACATGATAATTGGAGTTTGGTATATAGTCAAACGTTATATCCGATCCCAGATATGTCTAAATGGTTTAGGATCCCGGGAAAATGTTGTTTCAATGTGTGTATTGCCTTCAGAATATGCCAAAAATAAAGGTCGACGTCAAGAAAATTGATTTCCATCTGTTGGTGAAAGACATCGCAAGACAAGTAATAGGTCTGTATCGGGTCTTAACTTGGAAGAGTGTTTCAATATGAGTAACCCGGAATAGACTTGGAGGAGTGTTTTTAATATGTTATGATGTTATATATGGATTTTGGAACGTGATGTACATGATGTTCTGATGTTTATTGTAAACGTGATGAACGTGATGTGCTGATGTTTATTGTGAACATGTTTTGATGGATCATTTTTATAATGACAGTGAAATCGTGTAATGCTAAGGATGAAATCGTGGGCTTAATTGTTCTGTTTTTTATAGTGTAATGCTAAGGATGAAATCTTAGACTTAATAAGACCATATAATTAACTATTTGGCTCATATTAAAATACAACCCATTTATGTTCGGTTCCTTCATCTTCTTTGTTTCCAAGATTTCTAAATTTTTATAGTTAGGTAGACGAAAACGAAAAACAAACTGCAATGGAAAGACAATGAGCACCCATGAAACCAGATCCTCGACTGTGTCTTCAACACCGCATGGGGATGGCGTCTTTGGAATACCTCGACGGTGTAGTTGTGGAGCAACAACTATGCTTTCGACATCGAGATCTGATACGAATCTCAACCGAAGATTCTATCAGTGTTTATATGCGGCTGCAAAAAAAGTAAGTACTCTTGATTGACTTCCATAAAGCTTTAGTGAATGAGGTTGAAAATTTGCAAAGATTGATTGTTGAAATCGAGAAAGATGTCAAAGAGATATTTTTATTGAAGCAGAAACTAGAAGAAATGATGCTTGAAAAGGTGCAAGTTATCATTGAGAAAGAGATGGGTAAAACATAGAAGGTTTGCATTTGGAAACCAAAAACTATTACAGCAAATCGATGATGCTTGCTGTATTTTGTTGTATTGTAATCTTTGCTATTGTCAAATTAGTTTAAGGAAAATCTAGATTTCCATCTGGATGATGATATTTTAGAAAAAGGATACCAAACTTTGTCAGTTCCTCTCTATGTTATCATTCAAATTCAAATTCAATTTCAATTTCAATTTCAAGTAAAATCAACCTATTGTTTCAATTTCGAGTTAAATGGGATCTATTGGTTTGGTTCATTTTCATCAAGTCAAATTTAAACAAACCGATTGGTTTAATACATCAATTTTAAATATCATCTTTACATTTGACCGATTAGTTTAGTGCAATTATTTTTATGTCAAGCAATCTACGCTTGGTTTAACTAAATTTTGCATTTAATCGCATTTTTATATTTGAAATCATTAAATATATTTAACAAACTGTGTAACTTTACGATTAAGTAGTGAAAGATTTGTAAGTTCTACTTAAAATTAACATTGTGTAAAGAAAATGGGATCTATGTTTGATGTTTGCTAGTAAAAGACATTAACAAAACTATGATGTCTTTGGTAGATATATTTATATTATAGGTCTAAAATCGTATAAGTGAACATTTGTGCAGAATAATTATTTGAAATGATATAAAATGCTCTACAATTACGTAAATTATCTGGTTCAACTAGTTTACATTTATTTTATTTGAGTTAAAGAAATGGTTACTGATTTTTGGGCAAAGTATAACAGCTTGAATTTAGGTACAACTAAAAACTAAGGTATAACTACGTGGCAGAAAAAAAATCCAAAACCTCCAAATCAGATTCGGGAAGCAATTTTGATAGGAAAATTTCGAAAGGGCTTCACACCAATTTTGATAGGAAAGCACCAACGTTGATAGCGAATTTCCAATTGATAGGAAAACACCAATGTTGATAGGGATCCTATTTTGATAAGCAATTTCTATAAGAAAATTTCAATTTTAGTACGAAAATTTGAAAATTTTCAGTTTTGCCTTCAAAAAATTTTGAAAGATCTAAAAGTCTTCAAATTTATGAAAGATTTAAAATTTTAAAGATCCAGATTTCATAATATTCAGATTATCACTCTATATTTTCTCTAAATTTTTCATATCTTCCCTCTTCTATCTCGAGATTTCCAATACTAATTAATTCGCTTTGCTTTTTTTTTTGGTTTTCAAGTCCCTTTGCATTTGTTTTGTACAAAATTACCAATGAGTAGCGACGAGGAGAGAAGGGCTACAACCACCAAGAAATTTATTGATCGAATTATGGAAAGCATTCACGGAATTCCTAAGCAATGTATATGCAGTGGAAAAATTGTAAGAGACACCACAAACGAATCCACCAAAACATACTTCATATGTGAAGTGATTGAGGTAAAAATACAAAATCATTTATATGGAGTTACTTTGGGAATGAAGAATTTACATGTTCAAAAGTCTATACTTGGAGAATAACGGAATGCACAATCACGCACCTTGGGGCATTACTATGGAGGATGAGGTCAAGACTCTACAAGCCGCATCTTGTGAACATTCGGCTCAGATTTTTAATCTGCAAATGGATATTGGAAATCTGACCAAAGAGATAGCAGACATCAAATATGTGATTGCAAGGAAAAATATTACATTAACTCAATCAATTAGAAGGATGTCTTAATATTTTGATTGGGTTTGTGTTTGTGTTTGGATTTAAGTTGAAGTCTTTATGTCGGTTCAACTAGTTTGTGTTTGGTTTAGGTTCGTGTCCAAGTCTTAATCCGTTTTAATGTCGAATTCTATGTCTTAATATATTTTCATATGTGTTAATGTTGTTTCTTATGTGTTCTATTGCTTTTAATTTAATGTTGAAGTCCATGTCTTAATTTGTATATCTAGTTAATGTGTTGTTTGGATTGGGTTTGTGTTATATCTAAAAAATGTTATACTTAACACTTAAGACTAAATCCGAATCATTATGTTATGTCCATCTACAAAAAGTTATAGTTTAGCATTAAGACTAAAACCCATAACAATACCAATAATATACCAAAAGATGGGGACCGAATAGAAACCGAGTTGGATATACAAATTTAATAAATAACCAACCCTTGCTAGTATAATTACTTCTTGGAGCCTTCCACTATCCTCTTCTTTGACTGTCTTGTCATTCGCATGCCATATGGACGCTTCTTGAGATTAGAATACGATTTTTTCTTCCTCTTCTTTTGTTTTTTCTCAACATCATCTTCTTCAATTACTTCAACTTCTTCATCTTCTGCTGCATCTTCTTCTACTTCTTCATCTACGGCTTCTTCAACTTCAAAAACCCCATATGCTCCTTCTACTTCTTCATCTTCCTTAACTTTCGGAGCAACTCCGTTAACATACTTTTCCAATACATTCAATCGGCTGTTCATCACTTCTTTTTTCCTGGTCTGTTTGTCCTCCCCGAACATATCTTCAAACACTATTTCCCTTCATCTTCCACCAAACACCTCGTCCAACCATCAACCATAGGGTCGATGACATCATCTTCTTCTGGGACGTTGGTAATAAGATATCCCTCATCCCTTGTCACGTTTAGAATACTTTCAATCATCTGTCAATAATAAAATATAGCCTATATAAATTCATTTCAGACTTAAACAAAATCCAAGTAAAATAGGAATAAAAGAATAACTAACCTTTGTTTCCCCAAGTGCTTCATTGATCTCATGAACGCAAAATTCTCTCATCAAACTGGGTAGAAATTTGGACTTGCACATTCTTGGGCAGCCACTACGTGCCTCCACAATCTCCTCACAGAACCCCTTCTTCAATTCTCGAATGGCTTTAAAAGGTAGAATCTACACCAAAAATATCATTCCAAAAACACATAGCCATTAAAACTAGATTAAAATTTCTAAAACAAAACTATAGACTATATGAAATAGCTCGAGGGGAATTACAAAGCTCGGAAAAGTAGCATCCTTGCCAGAACCATTAAATAGACACATCATACGTTTTATTTTGACTAAATTGTCAAAGAATGTCCATCTACCCCACAGGAAGGTGACACAAGCATCAAGGTCTGCAACAACCCGCCTTATGTATTGTGAACAACTGTTGCTTGCGTGCCATGTTTTGCATTTTCTTTGATCACAACCATCAAGATATAGAGTACATCCATCCTCAACCTATCGCTAGAATAAGTCGTCATTGACTTAAATTTCTTCTCCACTTCTTCTTGAGTCACTCTACCTCTCTTGAAATGCTTTTCAACAAACCTGTTATTACCCATATCTTCATATTGTTAAGGTATTCATGACAATGAAGCCCAGAAAGAAGAGCGTGCTCCCAAATGGAATACCGGACATGTACTCCATTAACGATAAACCATACTTCCTTCTTCTTCTCTATATGGGACATCCGCATCAACATCATCCACATGCCCATTGTCATGTGGTTTTCATCCCTAGGCATGTGGAAGAAATAAGAAAACTAAGGATGGTTGTAGAACCATTGCTTCTTACCATTGTTAAGCATCTTCTCGATATTCTCCATGGCTTCTGCAACATAACACATAGTGGCAATTTTAATGATTTTTTGTACTCAGTTGTAAGTTGATACATATCTGGTGGTATCACTTGGGTACCTCCCTTATCCGAGTCCTAAACAGAACAAAATTGTTAAACCAAACATATAACGATACCAAACCAAAAGGATTCAATATCAACACATTTTATAGCAATTATAGAGAGAATCCTTTTGGTTTTGTGATATCAAACCAATCTTAAATATGTTAATCTAACCTTAAATAACTATAATAGATTGACAATAAATCTAGCAAGAAATATTAACACATTATATAGCAATTACAGAGAAACCCAGATAATCCTTACTTTTTTCAATATCAAACAATCTCAAATATGTTAATCTAACAAATATGTTCCAAAACAAACTAATGTAATGTAAACAATACACAATATCACAATATCTAATGTAAAAAAATTACGAAAACAATATCCAATTTCTTACGGACAAAGCAATATGCAATATCCAATATCAAAATTTTCAGAATCCATATCTCATTAACTAACCAATATCCAATATCATAACCTATTTTGTTAGTTTCATAAACTAAAGAAGCAATCGGATATCAAAATTTACAGAAAAGTAGTATCCAAAATCAAATTTTTCAAAAACCAAATATCTCATAAACTTAGCAATATTCATTCTCATGACATATTTAAACAAAGAAAGCGAATCTCATATACTAAACAAGCGGTCCTAAACAAGCAATACAATATCAAAATTTACTGAATAAACTAATAGAAACCTAACAAAAATTGAAATCTAGCATTTCCACCACAAACTAACCCTAAAATCAATTCAGAACACGAGAGAAAGATGTTTTACACTTTTTCTTGCTCCTTCGTTTTGCTCATATGCTTCTTTTCTCTGTTGCTCGGTGCAAAAGGCTTGCAGATATTCTTCTTCACTCACTGGAGGAGGAGACTCAACTACCTCTTCCAATCCCACAACTTCTTCTACATCTTGTCTCTCTGGAGGAGGAGACTCAACGTTCTCTTCCAGTCCATCTTCTTCTTCGCCATCCCTCGCCAGAGAAGGAGAGGATACTTTCTCTTCCAAGCCCACATCTTCATCTTTGACTTCTCTCGCCTGAGGAGGATATTTGAATTGTGGAGGAGACAATTAAATAGCCGAACTTGATCTACCCAAACTTCCATGTCCCCTATATCTTGCCATATGCTTCGTTTGAAGCATTTTTGACAGTGAAAGTGAGGTCTGTCAATGACATCAAGAGAGAAATTGAAAGAAAAAGTGAGTGAAATTGGATCTGTGAAGAAGAAGGAGAACATGATTTGCAGCTGGGGCTAGATCGGGTATATTAACCCATTTCATCCCATTAATTTCTGGTTAGACATAAACCTGTTGAGATAAGCTTGAACAAAGAAGCTTGAAGAGCAAGCTATCGAATAGATAAGACTAAGGTTGTTAGAGTTTAGGAGTTATCTAAATCTATATGTGTATTCCTAAAAGGATTAGGAAATTAGTCTTATCTATAAATAGAGATGTAGAGTTGTTACATCCTATTGAGAAAATTGAGAGTTTTGGTTTTTTGAGTAAGTTTTTCCAAAGCTAATAAAGAGAGAGTCTTTATAATTGTCTTTTGTTCTTTCGAATTGATCCAATAAATTGGTATCAGAGCAAGGTCGAGAAGCAACATAAAAATTCTGAAGAAAATATCGGTAAAGAAAGGTTGATCTTTATCGTGAGCAAAACATGGGTGACAAACA
>OVBA01004120.1:0-18605 GCA_900406435.1 Lepidium aucheri | reverse complement strand
AGAGAGAGAGAGTAAAATGAGGAGAGAGAGTAAAATGAGGAGAGAGAGTAAATAGAGGATAGAGAGTAAAATGAGGAGAGAGAGTAAAAAGAGGAAAGAGAGTAAAATGAGGAGAGAGAGTAAAAAAGGACAGAGAGTAAAATGAGGAGAGAGAGTAAAATAAAGAGAGAGAGAGAGAGAGTAAAATGAGGAGAGAGAGTAAAAAGAGGATAGAGAGTAAAATGAGGAGAGAGAGTAAAAAAGGAGTGAGAGAGTAAAATGAGGAGAGAGAGTAAAAAAGGAGAGAGAGAGTAAAATGAGGAGAGAGAGTAAAATGAGGAGAGAGAGTAAAATGAAGAGAGAGAGTAAAATGAGAAGAGTGAGTAAAATTAGGAGAGCGAGTAAAATGAGGAGAGAGTATAAAATGAGAGAAACAGTAAAATGAGGAGAGAGTAAAAAGAGGAGAGAGAGTAAAATGAGGAGAGAGAGTAAAATGAAGAGAGAGAGTAAAATGAGAAGAGTGAGTAAAATGAGGAGAGCGAGTAAAATGAGGAGAAAGTATAAAATGAGAGAAAGAGTAAAATGAGGAGAGAGTAAAAAGAGGAGAGAGAGTAAAATGAGGAGAGAAAGTAAAAAAATGAGAGAGAATAAAATGATGAGAGAGTGTAAAAAAGAGGAGAATTATAAAAAAATAGAGAGAAAAAATAGATTGGTTTGTAGTTCAAATTTTAAATGTTAACAAGTTAATGGGTAATCCGTTTCGACCTATCAACCCATAAGAACCCAACCCATTTGAACCCAAACTTAACCCATTAACCCATTAAACCTGTTAACCTATTAAAGTCAAAAATTTCAAAACCAATAAATTGATGGGTATGGATTCGGTTGGATTGACCAATCACTTTTTATCCATTTTGAAAACCCTAATTATTCCCGATTATCTTATAGCTGTGTTGTTTATTGATGATAAATGCCTTTACCATAAAAGCTTCTGTCGGTTGGCTAACAATCGTTTTTGCTTCTCTTCGATTATTAAAAAAGAAAACGATATAAACAGACCACAAAAATGAGTTGTAATAAACTTTTAAAAGTTTATTCCATAATGTTAGTTTCACATTTAAGGAAAGGAAAATCTCGTCGAGTAAAATATGTGGTAGTTGTTAAGAAATTCTCGTCAAAGATACTCCCTGCATTTCGTATTACTTGTCATTTTATCCTAAATTTTTTGTTTTATTTTAGTTGTCATTCTCATTTTTAATGTAATTTTTGATATAAAGATTATCTCATTTGTCCATAATTAAATGAATAAAATATTAAATGATTTAGAATTCTAATACTCAAATAAGGGCATAATAGAATATTCACATATTTTCTTAATAAGTATGTCAAGCTCTAGAATGATAACTAATATGAAACGGAAGGAATATCATCTTTTAGAAAACGTATATATTCCCTTCTATTAAACAATAAAAGTTATTGTACCTACTTTTCGAAAATTTGTCTTGATGAAGATATATTATGTTTTGAGATGACTCTTTTAGTTGTAATGGCAACGTATTTAGGAGAGAGTTTTTCTTTCATCTAATAGTAAATTATAGACCTTCCACTTCATATTTATTATCATTTTAGACTTTTATTCTTGTTTCAAATTATTTATTATTTTCATTTTTCATGTAACTATTATATAAAATTTCTAAATATAATTTTACTATGTAAATATCAATTAATACAACTAGATGTTGTAATTAAAATGGTAAATTAATGTTTGTCGCTTTGTGAAGTTGATATGACTAATTTACAAAATTTCTTAATTTACGTAGAATAACATAGAATGACAAGCAAAATAAAATGTAGAGAATATTGATTTGGCGAAATCCAAAAATGACAACATCATACAAAAACAATAGCCAATAAAATCAACAGATACATAAATAATATCTGAGAATACTAGGTTCCAACTTCCAACATATAGAAACAAGAGATTTAAACATAGAAGAGAAACAAAGAAAGAACAACTATAAAAAGTACTTAATACACAACAAATTCAACAATCTTTCTTCGAACCAAAATGGTAGACGAATCTTCCTATAGTGACTCACAATTACATGATTAAAAATCAAAACCGATAGAATAATATCATATTACATACTAGAAAAGACATGATCAATGACAAACAACAGAAATAATTTTTTTCGTGTCTTTTTCTTCCTGGTGGAACCATGCCTACAAAAAGCGATGACGATGACAAATAATTAGAAAATGCTGATACAAAGACTAAATAATGAATATAATTCGATTTAAAGACAAGGAGTAAAACAACCTCAACTGATAGAAATTGAATTCGAGCAAGAACCGAATCCGAATCAGATCAAAAACAGAGAAGACAAATAAAGATCAACATATGAAAAATCAATGCAAAAGAACTAAGTAAGCCAAACCAAATCTTAACTAAGCTATAACTTAAATACAACCAAACCGTCAAAGCACACGGTACCAAAACCAGCAAGACTACAAAAACATATAAGTTAGAAAGACTTCACCGACGAGAATAATATTAGTATGAATTTTACTTGAAAAGATATTCAATTAGTTATATTATTATTAACTTTTCAAAAATTGAAAATATGTAAAGTCTAATTACTTCTTACACAGAATAAAAAGTGTACTTAAACATAAAATCTTAGTCTTGTTTCTATCTTTTTTTTTATTTAAATTCTACTACTATTTAATTGATACTATAGTACATATTTGCAATTTAAAAGTACACAAAATACAATCTAAAGATTGACAACAACACACGTTTAAAAAAACAAAAATTGACGTTGTAACTGCAAGCCTACAAAGCTACAACTAATCAAATCATTAATACCAAATTAGACAAACAGCAACCAACAATTAATTGACCAACTAATAACTAAAGTCTTTATATATTTTATTTTAAATTTAAATATAAATTTAAAACAATGGTCTTCTTCACATAAAATCCAAAAGAAAGAAAAAAACGTAAGAAACTCAATCACTCAAATTTTACACCACTCGCTTAAAGTGTCCCCTATCTCGACACGTGTCATATTGTCCAAACGTGACACGTTTTATAAACTAAAGAGCCACTAACTAAAGCCAAAAGTGGTCCCCACACTCTCTCTCTCACGCGTCCTCACGAAGTTTCTTCATATCACGTGTCACTTTACTTCACGCGCTGCTTATCACGCGCCTTTGCCAGCTGGCAATAGTGCGAGTCAAGCTGGCTTTATTAGCCTTATCCAAATTTTCTAAACGATGGTTTTGATACTTTGACAAGCCTGTCACTTCGTTTTACGTCACCGACGAATCTTATCACTCCTTAAGTACGTTGTTTAAATGACATGTACTAAGACAGCGAAGCAACGACTCCGTGACGGTCGTTTTATTTATTTATTTATTTTTTTTCTTTATCGTCTCTTCGATTTGACCAGTAAAAATTATAACTAACTTAAAATATTAATAAATTACAAAATGTAAAATAATATTCTCTTTTAGATTCATATACCCAAGAGAGCTTCTATATCACACACGATGTACGACTCGTATACGTACTCAATTTCACACTCCCACCCATATTTTATTATATTTTCTTAATTTCCCCCCTATATTTTAATTATGTCATAATTATACCCAATATTTTCTTCCTCTTACAAATTTCATTACATTTATATCTAATCAAACATTCCTTCAATTTATATTCTACTGTCAACTGATATTAATAGTCTTATATCACAAAAAATGGAACAAAAACGGTGAGACAGAATCTACAAATTAATTGTAACGTTTTTTTTTATTTGTTGAATTGTGAAAATTATATATCAACCCAAATAAAACTTCTACAAAATGCTTATAGGTAAATTGGAAATTTGACAAATCAATTCAATTTTAAATTTGACAAATCAATCAAATCAAATCACCTCGATTCGCATTATTGCAAAACTTCTATAAAAAATTATTCAAAATTTGTAATCTTAATTTTTTCATATTTTTTTAATCATATAACTCGTGTCTTTATTTATTTTGTTATATGATTCAGAAAAATGTGAAATAAATTAAGATTATAAATTTTGACTAAATTTTTCAGTCTTATAAAATCTATAAAATAAGAAGAGAAAGCTAATCAATCGTCTAAAATTTCTACTATTTTTGTTAATTACTGATAATTTAAAATAAATTTAATTTTCTAAAAATAAATATCGATCTTATTCACTATTGTCCAGTAAAAATTTCAAATTCTGAATGAAAAACTATAAAATTTGTTCGACTCTATAAATTTTCATATATGATCTTATATCGCTTCCGAAAAACAGAACAAATAAAACCATATAATAACTCATGATTTTTTCATGAACAAATAAGACCATATAATAACTCATGATTTTTTCATGAGTCATCTACATAAAATAATATTCTAGTCTTAATCTTTTCAACATTGCTTGTTATAATTTTGGGAAATTAGTTGTAAAGGCCAATTTAAATTTTAAATTATAAAGGAAATGGTATCTCTTTTTGGTAAGAAACTTTTTGACCTTTGAGCAAATAATATAGTGGTCATAGTAGCTTTGTCTATAGAATATAGGGGCAAATGTGATATATTTGTAAATACACATATGAGGCTGGAAACAGAGATTTTTTCTTTTTATTTTTTTATTTTGAGTTTTCCATATAAACCCTAAATTAAATTTCACGTTTCATTTTTGGGTTAGATTGAAGATCAGATTCTTCATTTGCCAAAGAACAAAAAGGTAAGTCTCGATTCGTAGGGATTTTCGTGCAGATATTTTGTTCTCTTTCGTTTTCGAGGTCCTCTTTTGTGTTTGCTGAATTGAGAGATCGGGTCGCTCCGATTTAGATTTTCGTGTATCTGAAACGTAAATCTTCTTTTCGTTTTGTTTAGCTTATGGGTTTTAATTTCATGGATCTTGCTTTTGGATGATAGGAATGTGTCATTCATTCGATTTTAGATTTGCGCGTAAAGCTCAGTTTTTTTTTGTTTCCTTCTTCTCAACTTAAGTGATAGAAGAAGGTTAGTGAATATTGTTGATATTTGGTTATCTGGGTATTGCTCAAGCTTTTGATTTGGTTTGATGGGTAATCAAATATCGAAAGTTACTGGTTTTTTCATTTTTGGTAGTTCTGTGCGTAGATCTTCTTAACTTTGTTCCTGGAGATTGACTTTACTCTATTCTCGGTTTTCTCCTGATGCAGATTTATTGAAGTAGTGATTATTTTTTGTGGATTTTGGGGGATTGGAGACAGCGAAGATGATTTCTAGGTCGTACACGAATTTGTTAGACTTGGCATCAGGGAATTTCCCTGTTATGGGAAGAGAGCGTAGGCGGCTTCCTAGGGTAATGACAGTTCCTGGTAATGTGTCTGAGTTTGATGAAGATCAAGCATATAGTGTGTCTTCGGATAATCCTTCCTCGGTTTCCTCTGATCGAATGATCATTGTGGCTAATCGGCTTCCGTTGAAGGCGGAAAAACGAAATGGAAGCTGGAGTTTCAGTTGGGATCAAGATTCATTGTATTTGCAGCTTAAGGACGGTTTGCCGGAGGATATGGAGGTTTTATATGTTGGATCTTTGAGCGTTGACATTGATTTAAATGAACAAGATGATGTGGCGCAGATACTGTTGGACAAATTTAAATGTGTTCCTACGTTTTTCCAAGCTGATTTACAATCTAAGTTTTATGACGGTTTTTGCAAAAGGCAGCTATGGCCACTTTTTCATTACATGCTTCCGTTTTCAGCTGATCATGGTGGAAGATTTGATAGGTCTCTTTGGGAGGCTTATGTAGCAACAAATAAGCTCTTCTTCCAGAAAGTAATTGAAGTTATAAACCCAGATGATGATTTTGTCTGGATACATGACTACCATTTGATGGTTTTACCGACGTTTCTGAGGAGACGGTTTAACCGGATAAGAATGGGATTTTTTCTTCACAGTCCCTTCCCCTCATCTGAGATATACCGGTCTCTTCCTGTTCGTGAGGAGATACTTAAGGCATTACTAAACAGCGATCTTATTGGCTTCCACACATTCGACTATGCTCGTCACTTCCTTACTTGCTGCAGTCGGATGTTGGGTCTTGAATATCAGTCTAAGAGAGGCTACATTGGGCTGGAATATTATGGGAGAACTGTGGGAATAAAGATCATGCCAGTCGGGATCAACATGGGCCGGATTCAATCAGTGATGAGATATTCGGAAGAGGAGGGTAAGGTAAGGGAGCTCAGGGAGCGTTTTGAAGGTAAGACAGTGTTGCTTGGTATTGACGACATGGATATTTTCAAGGGTATAAACCTGAAGCTGCTAGCAATGGAGCAAATGCTTAGGCAGCACTCTAATTGGAGGGGAAGGGCTGTTCTGGTTCAAATTGTAAATCCCGCTAGGGGTAAAGGTATCGATATAGCGGAAATACGTGGTGAAATCGAAGGAAGCTGCAAGAGGATCAATGAAGAGTTTGGAAAACCTGGATATCAACCTATCATTTATATTGATACTCCTGTCTCGATAAATGAAATAAATGCTTATTACCATGTTGCCGAGTGTGTAGTCGTAACAGCTGTTAGAGATGGTATGAACCTTACTCCCTATGAATATATCGTTTGTAGACAGGGTTTGCTTGGGTCTGAATCAGATTTTAGCGGCCCAAAGAAGAGCATGTTGGTTGCATCAGAATTTATTGGATGTTCTCCTTCGCTTAGTGGGGCCATACGAGTGAACCCATGGAACGTTGAAGCAACTGGAGAAGCGCTAAATGAGGCCCTCTCAATGAGTGATGCTGAGAAACAGCTGCGGCATGAGAAACATTTCCGATATGTTAGTACTCATGATGTAGCTTATTGGTCACGAAGTTTCTTGCAAGACCTAGAGAGGATATGTGTGGACCATTTCAAGAAACGGTGTTGGGGAATGGGGATTAGTTTTGGTTTCAGAGTTGTCGCTCTTGATCCTAATTTTAGAAAGCTTTCAATACCGTGTATTGTGTCGGACTACAAAAGGGCGAAGAGCAGAGCTATACTGTTGGATTATGATGGCACTCTGATGCCTCAAAATTCCATCAATAAAGCTCCTAGTCAGGAAGTTCTTAACTTTTTGGATGCACTTTGTGAGGATAAGAAGAATTCAATTTTCATTGTCAGTGGAAGAGGAAGGGAAAGCTTAGGCAAATGGTTCTCCCCTTGCAAAAATATTGGAATTGCAGCAGAGCATGGATATTTTTTGAAGTAATTTTCTTTTCATATCAATTGTTAAATATGTCAAAATTCTTTTCCTTCAGGGTTAGTAACATGTCTGATGTCTATATCTTAGGTGGCCAGGCAATGAAGAATGGGAAACATGTGGTCAGAGCACTGATTTTGGGTGGATGCAGATCGTAGAACCTGTAATGAAACAGTACACTGAATCTACCGATGGGTCTTCCATTGAAATCAAAGAGAGCGCCTTGGTTTGGCAATATCGGGATGCGGATCCAGGCTTTGGTTCTTTACAAGCAAAGGAAATGTTAGAGCATCTAGAGAGTGTTCTAGCTAATGAGCCTGTGGCAGTCAAAAGCGGTCACTACATTGTAGAAGTCAAACCACAGGTAAGTTAGTTCTCTTTTTTTGCTTGATATAAAGCATCCACGTTTTCAAGAAGATCTAATCTTTGACGTCTGTGATTTGTGTGAATGTAGGGAGTCAGCAAAGGATCCGTGTCAGAACAAATATTTTCATCAATGGCAGAAAAGGGAAAGCCTGTTGATTTCGTGCTATGTATTGGAGATGACCGATCTGATGAAGACATGTTTGAAGCGATTGGTAATGCAATGTCGAAAAGATTACTTTTTGCAAATGCTCTAGTCTTTGCATGCACAGTTGGTCAAAAGCCAAGCAAGGCTAAATACTACTTGGACGATACGACTGAAGTGACAAGCATGCTTGAATCTCTAGCTGAAGCATCAGAAGCTTCAAACTTCTCTATGCGTGAACTTGATGGTGCTCTTTGATTTGAAGCCAGAGATCTTTGCCAGGTTTGTGCTCTTCGATTTCAGTCTCAGTTTCAGTTTGTTCTCTATCTGATAATCTTGTTCTGATAACTAGTAATGAATGATGTACATAGATATGGCTAAAGAGAGTTACACCGACAGAGACAAAGGAGAAGAAGGGACTGAAATTTGGTCTGTTGCGATTGAAAGAAAGAAAAGAAGAAAATGGTAGTGAGAGTATTAATGGTTAAAAGAAATATAAAATGGTGATGTGAAGCTCTGTTCTTTCAGATGACCAATCAAAGGAAGAGCAAAAATAGATCTGTTTGGTTTCCAATCTTTGCAGGATGTTGAAGTAACAACAAGCAAAAAAGCTTTTCGATCTTTTATTTTTTTTCTTCTTTTTATTATAATTATTATCATTATATTATTATTATTTTCATTGTAATTGGATGATCTTGAGGATATCAATTTGGATTCGGCTGTTTATTGGATCTGAACAAAAACAAAACTGTGAAAATGTAAAGAAAACGTTGCGTGTCCATTGTTGAAAATTTTCATCCGTTAGTTATGTGTTCTTTTATGAATTCTATAGAAAAGTGTTTTATTGTATAGAATTTGTATGTATATATACTCACAACTAAACAAATTCGGATTTACTTGTTACACAATATGGGCAAGTATCTGAAGATATACACAGAGATTGATGAAGGTCTTCTACTCAAACAGAAGCTGGTGTTGGTGTTGATGTTGAGGTTGATGAAGCAACCCTGTTTTCAGGCGGGATTTCTGTGAATTCAGATAGGATTGCTCGGAATTCATCACCGGACATAGTTTCTTTCTCGAGTAGTACTTCTACAATCTTGTCCATAGCTTCACGATTGTTCCTAATGTGGCCTAATGCTATCTCATATGCCTTGTCTGATAATGTCTTGACTGCTGAATCAATATCATTTGCAAGCTTCTCAGACATTGAGTTTCTTGCCATCATCCTCATGATGACATCGCTTTGAGCCGATGAATCCATTAACGACCATGGTCCTATTTCAGACATCCCAAATGTTGTCACCATCTGCAAATCAATAATCATATAAAATGAACTCCATTTGATAGTTTTTAGGATAAGAGAGCAAGTACTGTAGCTGAGACTATAGCAGATACCTGCTTAGCCAAACCGGTGATCTGTTGCAAGTCACCAACTGCACCAGTAGTCACTTCGGGTTCCCCAAAGATGACTTCTTCAGCAGCTCTACCACCGAGTCCACCAACAATTCTTGCAAAGAGTTGCTGTTTGGAGATTAGAGTTGGGTCATCTGAGGGAATGAACCAAGTGAGACCTCTTGCTTGGCCTCGTGGTATCAATGTGACCTTTTGGACAGCATCATGTCCCGGAGTCAATGTTCTGCAACAACGCATAGTGAACTTCAAACTAAGCTCTTGGTAACACATATATGATTCTAATATAAATCTTACTTACCCGCATATAGCATGGCCAACTTCATGGTAAGCAACCAAGCTTTTGCTCTTCCCATCTGTCATGACTGTGCCTTCCATTCCAGCTACAATTCTATCAATGGAGTCATCGATCTCTTTCGATGATATTGCTGTCTTTCCACGACGACCAGCCAATATGGCAGCTTCATTCAAGAGATTTGCAAGATCAGCTCCACTAAATCCAGGTGTTCTCATGGCTATTACTTCAAGTGAAACACCAGTTTCAAATTTCTTATTCCCGGAGTGAACCTTGAGAATATCTGTTCTTCCCTTAACGTCTGGAACATCAACAGATACCTGCATAAATAACAACAGACGCTAAGTAACCAGCAGTGAAGAGAACTATTAAAAAAGTCACACACAATATTCTAATCAAATATATATACCTGCCGGTCAAACCGCCCTGGTCTTAGCAAAGCAGAGTCAAGAATGTCTGCTCTGTTGGTTGCAGCAACTACGATAACACCAGTGTTACCCTCAAAACCATCCATCTCAGTCAGGAGCTGATTAAGGGTTTGCTCTCTTTCATCATTACCTCCACCAATTCCAGTTCCTCTTTGCCTACCAACAGCATCTATTTCATCTACAAAGACAATGCAAGGAGCAGTTTCTTTGGCCTTTTTGAAAAGATCACGGACCCTTGAGGCACCAACACCGACAAACATCTCAACAAACTCAGAACCTGAGATGGAAAAGAAAGGTACACCAGCTTCACCAGCAATGGCTTTAGCCAACAGGGTCTTCCCAGTACCAGGAGGACCAACAAGGAGAACACCTTTGGGGATCCGAGCACCAACCGCAGTGAACCTCTCAGGCTTCTTCAGAAACTCCACCACTTCCATAAAATCTTGCTTAGCTTCATCAACACCAGCAACATCATCAAAAGTAACACCCGTGTTTGGCTCCATCTGAAACTTTGCCTTTGACTGACCAAGTTGTGGGAAGCCAGGACCTCCAGGGCCACCCATTCCACCAGAGGACCGTCTCGAGAGAAGGAACAACCCACCAAGCAGGATAACCGGGAATGCAAGATTCCCAATCAAGTTAAGTATTGGAGAACCTTGGTCTTCCTGAGCATTATGTGAAGCAAAATCAATATTCTTTGCTCTCAACTTCTGAAGAAGCTCCTGACTCAATCCAGGTAGCTGTACACGTACACGCTGAATCCGGTTACCTAACTCAGGAGAAACAGCCTCCACAATAGCTATAGTCCCATTCTCATACAAATCTACTTTTTCAACTCTTCCCTTGTCCAAATACTCTAGGAACCTAGAATATGACATCCTAGACGAAGAAACTCCTTGTCCTTGTTCATCTGCATTAGCTTTTCCACTTGCAAGCAATCCCACTCCAGCTGCAGCGTTTCCTAACAGAAGTTTACAGAAATCTCTTCTTCCTTCATGTTTCTTCTCATCCAAAGAAGAAGCCTTCACAACTGTAACTTTACTAGTCCTATCAAGTCCAAGCTGATTAAGCCTCTGCTTGGTTGTGTGAGCAGATAATCCACTCCCGATTAGACAAGCAGATGAAGCAGACATATGTTCTCTACATAGAAAATCGAACAAAGAGCCATTTAGACGATCACAATGCCAAACAAAACGAGATCTGAGCGAAGAATAACCTAACAAAACAAGAACTTGAACATGCAAGTTTATGACAACACTAAAATCAACATGAGCGACTATTGGCAACCGAAGATGAACTGTGATTGAAGCTTTTTGGTGCCACAAAAAGAAAATTTATCGAAATAGCCATTGTATAAAGTAAGCAAAATCAAGAGAATAAAGTAAGCGAAACGTACCTGTGTATAAATTTGGCAGACGTAGAGAAAAAGAGAGAGACAGAAGAAGAAAATGGTTTGGAGAAGAGAATTAAGAAGAGTAGGAGTTTTGAAGAGAAGAGATGTGGTTCTTAATAGCTTACGTGGCTTCTTTGTACTTTTTAATATATGTACACATTATAGTCGTTTTTGTCAGATTTGACGGTTGATTTTTTGGGTTCACATAAAATACTAAACATTCTCTAAAAAGTAGAATAAACTTTTGTTCTAAAGCTAAAATATTTACAGAAAAAATGTTTTTTGAACCCCAAAATGAGAGTGTTTTAGTAGTACAAGGAAAGCCACATGAAGCATTTAGCAACCAATCAAAATAAGAGTACGTATTGAGTTTGAATAGTTTCGTTTTGTTCACCATGTAAACGATGAAGTATAACACACCAGAAACAGTTTACTTTGGTTGGTAAAAGAAGTTCTGATCCAAGTACTCATCAAGTCACTCGCTTTTAACACCATGGAAACAGAGCTTATCTTGTATTGTTTTTCCTCTCTGCATATGTAGTAAGAGATTAATTGCTTGATTCTTCATCTAAGTCTCTTAAACGCTTCACTGGATGTGACAATGGAAGAGTGCATAATATCCTTTAGACCATCAAAAGGATTGAGGACTCGCAGTTTCAATCTTGTTCAGACATACTTGTGTTTCCAGATTCTGATAAAGCAGCATGACGTCCCAAGAGAACAAGATCAAGGAGCTTCCTCCTTGCGTCATAAACTGGATTAGGATCTATCAAACGTCCTCTCTCATAAGCTTCTCTGAGAAAAACAGTGTGTCTTTTTCCTTTAGTTGACATATAAAACATACCTGGATGATCCAAGAACAAATCTCTTATGTTCAAATCAATCCCAAAACATTTTCTGAAATGGCTGATCTTTTCTACCTCCACCATTTTCTCTACAGTTAGACTGAGGAACTCGTGAGCTATTGCAACAGCTCTTTTCTCTATTCCCATCACACCGGATCTGTTCTTTTTCTTTTCACTCATGTCCTCGTATGGCCCTACATAAGGTAGTCTCTGCCATTCCTTAACTTTAGCCTTGAAGTTCTTGCTCAGTCTCATTCCCGGAGGGTAACTATGTTTGAAACTAAACTGAATCTCGGTTCTATCGACACTGCAATCCTCCTTCGAACACTCAACTACCCTCCATTTCTCAACTGCGGCTTCAAATTCCGGTCTTTTCTCTTCTTCTTGAATAAGCTCTAAGATATGGGTATTGGGTTCATGACCATTACTAAGCCTAAAAACATGAGGGTTCTTTGAGATCACAGAGTCTTCAAAATCATCTGGGAGCCCAAGTTCTCTCCAAACCTTGAAAACCGCTCGAAGAGGAATCGACTTTGATATCGACATAGACAAGAGCCTAACCAACCGGTCAACAACAAGAGACAAGCTAGCATTGATAGCCAAAGCTTCTTGACGAGAAATCTCCATGGCTGCATCAGTTAACCTGCAAAAGGGCTGAGATTTCACAGGATCATTCAAGACATGAAAGATGTGAGGGTATTTTCGCAGAAAAGAAGCAGCGCCACGGTTAAGGTGAAGCTTCTGGGAGAGTCTGGAGAGAAAATCAATGGATAGAGAGGGAGGATCAGCTGTTGGATTAGCGAGGATAAGGTCTTGTATAGCAACAACCTTGAGAAGGTTCTTGTATTTATCCATAAGCTTCTCAAAAACAGGGTCTCTTGATCTAGAAGCAACATATTGAGCAGACGTCGTTAATGATCGGACATGGATGACAGAACCACCACACTGATGAAACAGAAGTGATCTCATGAAGAGAAACCTCATATTACCTCAATGAAGGAATCTTGGGTTTCCGCTTTTCACAACATTGTTATCTCCAATAAAACCCTCTTTGGGGAATTACATCGAACAGCTTACGAGCATATCAAACAATTAAAATTTTCTAATCAACCCACTGTGTGGTCTATGGATCGAGATGAAGATGACTCAACAAAACGAGCCGACAAACGAAGTGTAAGTACAATGTGGTCTGTAGACTCAACAAAACCAGTCGACGATCTTTGTTGGTCAAAGACTGCCGTTATCTTCCTTTTTTTTTTTGCACTGTTTTAAATAAGAAAAAATTTACACTAAGCAATTAGCTCTATTTTTTTTTCCCCACAATACAAGTGGAAGACTTCAGGAATATGGTTCATCATTGTCATCTTGAAGAATTACCTTACACAGGAAATAACATAACTTGGGTTGGAAAGCGTCACCAACATCTGGTAAAATGTTGGTTTGATAGGGGACTTGCGAATGATGAATGGCGCTCCTTATATCTAGCATCAACCATTGAGTATTTGGCACTAACAGGCTCAGATCATCAACCATCATTTATTTTTGTAGCTCGCAGTATTGACAAGGGAAGGAAATTATTTCGATATGAGCCACAATTTCATAAGGAGTCCTTTGCACGTACGATTAGCGTGGGCTGGACCAGCTTTGGCAAAGCCAATTTAAGAAGTTGTCGCCAACACATCTCCCAATGAAAGCAGGATAATATTTCTAACTCGGCAAAGCGTATTCAACAGTTGACAGAGGAGATTGATTATAACCAACAATTTTCTTCTACAACAGTGGATAAACTTCTTAACCTTGTAGGTCTCTCAAAGAAGCTCATTAGCAGGAAGAAGTTTACTAGAAACACAAAAACTGAAATCAGTGGTTGCAAGAGGGCGACAGTAGTATGAAATTTTTCATGATGCCACAGAAACACGAGTGGCTAGGAATCGGATTATACAAATTCGAGATATTGATAGCGCTTTTGTTTATGGAAATGTTAATATAGCAAGGGAAGCTGAACACTATTTTGCTTCTTTATTTATGTGTGCGAGCCTTAGTGATCTCGATGGCATTTTATCTGTGCTCATGCATGTAGTTAATGACTCTATGAATACTTCTCTGATATGTTAAGTTACTAATGAAGAGATACTGGCAGCTGTGTTTGCAATCGGGTCTCATAAAACTCCTGGACCAGACATATTTACTACATCTTTCTACCAAAATTATTGGTCTACAATCGGCATCAGCCTTGCAACATGAGAGCAAGCAATTCTTCCTAACATGTATCATACCTCATGATTGGAATCATACAAACTTATGCTTGCTTCCCAAAGTTTCAAATCTCGATTCCATGCAAGACTTTCGCCCCATTAGTCTATGCAATGTAACATACAAGGTAATTTATAAAATTCTGGTACAAAGGCTCAATGTCTTTCTACCAAACTTGGTGTCTGAGAATCAAGCGGCATTCATTTCTAGTCACCATATCATGGGTAATATTATGCTAGCTCAAAAAATGTTGAATTCGATGCGAGTATATATATAAGCCTGTTTCCACAAAATTTATAGCTATGATACTGGTGTGAGTAAAGTTTACGATCGTCTGGAAGTGGCGTTTTATTAAGATTGTTATGCTTTGGCTACATAGGTTTGGTGGATAGGAGAATGTTTGGATACAATCTCATTTTCAATTCTTATAAACGCGTCTCCATATCAACAATTTAAGCCATCACGTGTTATTTGCCAAGGATATATGTTATCTCTATACTTATTTATCTTACGCGGCGATGTTTTGATTTCTCTCTTGACATCTGCACAAGAATCTGATGAATTGCAAGGAGATTATATCAATCGAGGGGCTCCTTGTATTTCTCATCTTCTTTTTGCGGATGATTCCTTTTTCTTCCTGAAATCAGATATGGCTAGTATCAGATGTCTATGCAGCATCTTTGATGCCTATGAGGAAGCTTCAAGTCAACAAATCAATATGTCTAAGTCCTTAGTACGAGTTTATACTTCAACACAACAACGTATCCAACAATATCTCAATATTACCAAGACTGGGAGTTTTGATAAATATCTTGGACTATCGGAACAATTTGGCCACCACAATCGCCGCAAATTACAGTATATTGTTGACCGTGTTAAAATTCATATAAATGGGTGTAGAATAAGTATCTTTCTCAGGCTGGTAAAGAAACTTTAGTCAAGTTTATTGCGTATGTGATGTACCTAAATTTTATCAGTTTTTAACCCTTGTTTTTATGTATTTTATTGAGTCAAAGTGTGTGTTTTAGAGTCTTTTAGTCTGTCTTAGAGTCTTTTCAGGTCATAGATCACACTCAGAGAAGGAAAGGTGTTTTGAATGAAAATGAGCATATAGAGATGCAAAATCATGCATAAGCGTTAGAGGTTTGGCTTCATTTAAAAGTGTTCCCACCATTGGATGAAGCTGAAATTTGGACACAAGATATCAATGGGAATTAGCTTTCATTTGGAGGTGGGTTGAAGGCAATCATACAATATGTTAGGAAGATATGATGATTTTACCAAAGATAGGTCATTATGGAGGAGAGCAGGTGGGATCGACTGAGCCACTCCCAAATTGACCAATCTCCACGCCACCAAAAGAGCTGCATACCTTAGGATTGACCTGTCCACCCTAGATCAACCATTTTGGCATTCTTTCGCGAGAAAACCCTAAAATTTCCATATTTTGCCAGTTTAACTTATTTTGTACCAGAATAAGTTTGACCTATAAAAATTAGGTCTAACAACCTTTTAGAACAACCTTCTTTTCACTTTTCATTATTCGACAACCACTTTTTAGTTTTGGTTTTTGTAACCTCCAGGGAGAAAATATCATCCTCTACAACTTTTAGAGAAGATTTCGGAATCCTTTTTCTATTTAACTCACTTTATCATTTTGTTTATCTATTCTTCTTCTTTGTTTCTTTGTTTGTTATTTCTGGGTAATTCCCCAATCATTTTTAGGATTTTTTAGGGATTTAGGGATTCAATGAATTAAGAACAAATAGAGTTTGATCTTATGCATTCCCTATCTATTGTTGTATGTAATGCTTAAATTAGCTTGATCACCTAGTTTATGATCTTAGGTTATTTAACTCACTAAAAGTGCTAGTTAGATGTCTGAACTAGCTTAGATGAGCAATTAGTCTTTAACCAATGAAAGTTGATGTTAAGGCTAATTGTAGATCTATGAGACCAATCTAATAATGCGTATTTAGATCTCTAGGACTAAACGACGATTTATGATTCTAGGTTGCTAGATATAGTACTCGACGCCACAATAGTGGGTTTGCTATAATTTTATGTTTTAGTCGAGAATTGATTATAACTTTTCCCTGAATAGTTTCTTAATTTGATTCCTTATTTTTTGATAAATTCCCTGAACCTCATGTTTTTATTTATTTATTTCTCATTGTTATTTCTTTATTTTGTTTCGTTTCCACCATATTCTGTCTTAGCTTAAGTTTAATCTGAAGGTTGATTGTGTAAACATTGGTCTTCGTGGATTCGATTCCTAAGTACTACTTCTTTGTTGTGCACTTATATATTCACAGGGTTGAACTCTTTGTTTTGATAAATATCTTGGATTGCTCAAACAGTTTGGCCATCAGAATCGTCACAAACTATAATATATTATTGATTATGTTAAGATGTATAAAGAATAAGTATCTTTCTCAGAATGGTAAGGAAAATTAAGTAAAGTATGTTGCGTATGCGTTGCCGATTTATGCAATGAATTGCTTTGACCTACCGATTAGCTTGACTAAAGAGCTTAATAGCTTAATTTTGTGGTATTGGTGGGGTTCAACTTCATTACACAAACGATTACCTTTGGTTGTTTGGCAGAAAATCACAACTACAAAGCGCAGTGGTGGTTTAGGTTTCCGGGATATAGGGATCTTTAATCAAGCTTTGTTAACGAGCCATGTTTGGAAACTATTTGCTCGCCCTCAAAGCCTCTTGTACAAGGTTCTACAATCATGATATTTCCCTAGAGGAACTATTATCACGACCAAATGAGGTGCTCGTACTTCATCTGGCTGATCGTCATTACTATTTGGACGTGCATTATTATTACAAGGTCTTCAAATGCAAGTAGGTGAGAGCGCCAACACGTCTATAGTGCTTCATAATTGGTTGTCAACAAACCCACCACGCTCGACAAAGCTATTACCTCTGTTTTCCCCTGCTCTAACGGTCAAAAATCTCATCGATCAAGAGATTCATCAATGGAATAATGAAGTTACAGCACAATTAATTAACCCGCTAGATCATCACATCATCCGAAAGAAATATTACCTACCTTGAACCAACAGGTATTCTGGTACAGTATTCCAAATGGCCAATATACAGTAAAATCTGGGCACCACTTTGCATCATCTTCCCTAATTCGAGTACATAGTTCCCAAGCTCCCTTTGCTAGTTACCCCGACTTTACACAACACTTTGGCGACTAACAGTTTGAGCAAAACTTAAACATTTATTATGGCGAGTGGGTTCCAGAGCCATTAGTGTTGCGGAGGATTTGCAAAAACGGAACATATCTACATAGCCTCATTGTTTCCCATGTTGCAGAGAATCTGAAACTACGGATCACGCCTTATATATTTTTCCCTATGTACAAACAGTTTGGCGAGCTTCTGGTCTCCCGACTGATGTCCTCTGTGCACCCACTGTTTCAGTGATAGAAAAGCTTTTTTTACATATACATTCGTGAAAAATAATTCCATGGACTTCTTAAACCAGCATTTTCATGTATGGCTACTCTCGAGGATCAGGAAAAGTCGCAATGATCTATTTTATGGCAATCGCACATGGACTTTTAATGAGACGCTTCTTAAGGCAACTACTGACACGCAAAATTGGTTACATAGTGTTGAGTCAGTCTTACTGTCCTCACCAACAACTGCTTTATCTCACTCTCAGACCACATGTCATCGACAATGACGTTCACCACCACCAAGGTTGTTAAAATATAATTATGATACCTCACATCATGATGAACAAGTTTACTCTAGCGCTAGCCTGGGTTATGTATTTCGTGATTTAATATGATAATGTAGTCCATTGTGGTATGCGTAAGTTTCAAGGGCGTGAGACTATGCAGGAATCCGAAGGAACTACTTTAATTTGGGCGCTCCAGGCAGCGATGGCGAAGGGTTACGAACTTATTATCTTTTCAGGTGATAGTTTGATCCTTTATCAAGCATTAACATCATTTTGGGTCAATCTTCATCTTCGTCATTATCTCACAACGATCAAGCAATGCTGTCAATTGTTTATATCTATCCAGTTTACTCATGTTTCACGAAACCTAAATAGCTCTGCTGATAAGTTAGCTAAACAAAGTTTCTTAGAGTTGATTCTTGGTGTATATTTATTTGACTCATGTTCAGCTTTCCTACGATTATGTGTATTGTATGATAATTGTTGGTACCAGGCCCAAAAGCCTGAAAAGGCCCAATAACAAAGAACAA
>OVBA01004119.1:0-24793 GCA_900406435.1 Lepidium aucheri | reverse complement strand
CTTTTTACTCTCTCTCCTCTTTTTACTCTCTCTCCTCTTTTATTCTCCCCCTCTTTTTACTCTCTCTCCTTTTTTTACTCTCTCTCTTCTTTTTACTCTCTCCCCTCTTTTTACTCTATCTTTTTTTTACTCTCTCCCTTCTTTTTACCCTATCTTTTTTTTAGTCTCTCTCCTCTTTTTATTTTTATTTTTTAATTCCTAAGAAATTCACCTAAGAAACTACCATTAATCACACCTAAAAACTCAAAACAAAAATACATTTCTTAACTCACTTTTTATCTAAGATCCCCTAAATAAGAGACCATCAATAATGATGCTCTAAGGTAATTAGGTCAAAATTACCTAACATAATTTTCTTGTTAACGAAGCAATTAATATTATAACCTTTGCGATGGAGGCATTACTACAAGCATTCAATGAGGCATGCCAATTTCTGACAAAGAGCTCTGTCATAATCCTAAAAGGTGAATATAAGCTTGACGAAATCGAAATGACTGGTCCTTGCAAAGCTCCGATAAGGATTGTTCTGCAAGGAACCGTTAAAGCTGACGGAAATAGTATGACAATAGAAAAATAGGTCGCTTTCCGTAACATTAATGGGTTTGAGTTGAATGGAGGTGGTATCTTTGATGGTGAAGGAAATGCAGCTTAGAGAGTCAATAACTGCCACAAAACCTTTAACTGTAAGAAACTTCCAATCGTAAGATAAACATCTATGATATTTTGATTTTGGCTTTGCCCGGTTTACCCTCAATAGAAAAAAGAAAAAAGAAGCTCTGTGTTGATTGTTTTAGGGTTTGTTGTTGTACAGAGCATACGGTTTGATGATGTGACCAATGAAAATATCAGAGACATAACCTCCCTTAATGCAAAGGACTTCCACATTAATGTGATTGCTGCAAAGAACATGACATTTGAGGACATGAAGATTGTGGCTCCTACAAAGAGTTCTAACACTGATGGTATTCATTTGGGAAGAAGTGATGGAGTCAGGATCATCAATTCATTCATTTCAACAGGAGATGATTGTATTTCTGTTGGAGATGGAATGAAGAACCTTCTTGTTGAAAAAGTTACTTGTGGTCCAGGACATGGACTTAGTATTGGAAGTCTCGGAAAATACAACTTCGAGGAAAATGTTAGTGGCATTAGGATCGTGAATTGTACCCTCCAGGAAACTGATAATGGACTAAGGATCAAAACATGGCCTTCTGTAGCTTGTTCCATAAACGCATCTGATATTCATTTCGAGAATATCATTCTCAAGAACGTTAGCAACCCCATTCTTATTGACCAAGAATACTGCCCTTGGAACCAATGCGACAAGCAGGTACGCAAATATCAATATTATAGTTTCATTAAATATATATTATTGGCAAAGCTAACGCATGTGTGATCTAGTGGTAGTACTGGAATTTGAGAAGCTAGTAATGTGCTATCCCACATTCGAGTACCCCTAGAAACAACATCGTATTCGAGTAAGGTGTCATAGTATTCACATGGCTTCCCTGTCCGGGATTGGTTAAATCTCATGACTCGTTAACCCATAAACTAGTTGAATCAGCTCAAAAGAAAAGTCCTTGGCTGGTCTGGTGCTCACACTATTTCTGTTGAAACAGATGCATGAACCGAGTTATCAAGAAAAAAAATTGTGGAAAATTTGTTTTGACTGTCGAATTTGAAAAAATTCATGGATTACAAAAACACATGGGATCATAGATAGAGTCTATGAGCAGTACAACTGTCGTATAGGTTTTGATTCCAAAACGTTATATGTTTTGTTTTGTTCATAGAAACCATCAACGGTCAAGCTCTCGAAAATAAGCTACAAAAACATCAGAGGAACCTCAGGGAACAAAGACCCAGTGAAGCTTTCGTGCAGCAAGTCACATTCTTGTCAAAATGTGGAGATCGGTAAAGTTAACATCATGTACAAGAAAGATGAAGGTCCACCAGAGTTCCAATGCTCTAATGTATTTCCAAAATTGACAAGAACTCAGGTTCCAAAAGCTTGTAGCAGCCCTATATTGATGTCCTAAAATTATTTGTAATTTATTTTCTAAAGTCGTATAATCGAGTATTTGATATCATATAATATTAGATGGTTATAATATTTTGCTAGAAACTAACTATAATCTATAGATTATGAATCTATTATTAATATTATATGATCTTATAGGGTCACACACCTAAGCAAACTGGACTAAAGATTTATGGGTTTAATGATTCATCATCATGTATATATTTGTATGTGATTATGTGAGTGGAATTAAGAGTAATCGTTACTCATTTATGTGTAACTAGATATGGACCCATGTGATGTACATGTTTTCTGAAATTTACATATATATATATATATACTTCTTGTATTTTAGATAATATATAAGAATCCCATTGATTAGTAATTTTTGAGAATCAACTTTATATAATAAGATTTGAAACCCAATTTTATATACTATGATAAAATTTTGAATCATTAGATTTGACATGTGAAATAATCCCATTGATAACTAATTTTTGCAACCCAACTTTATATAATATGATGCTGTAAAATTTTGAACTGTTAGATTGACATGTTGAAGAATTTCGTTGAAGACTAACTCTTAAAATCCAACTTTGTATAATATGATACTGTAAAATATTAAATCGTTGGATTTGATATGTGGAAGCATCATGTGGATTAGAAACTTTTTAAACCCAACTTTATATAATAGTATTAGATTTGACATGTAGAATAATTTTGTTGATAACTAATTTTTGAAACTCAACTTTATATAATAGGATATTGCATAATTTTGAATCATTAGATTTGACATGTGGAACAATTTCGTTGAATACTAACTTTAAAACCTGATTTTATATAATATAATACTGTACAATTTTAAATTGTTGGATTTGACATGTGGAAGCATCCCTTTGATTATGAATTTTTGAAACCCAACTTTATATAATAGTATTGGACTTAGCATGTGGAATAATTCTGTTGATAACTAATTTTTGAAATCCAACTTTATATAATAGGATATATAATAGAATACTACAAAATTTCATTGGCTTTGACATGTGAAAGCATTCTATTGATTATAAAGCTCTGAAGCCAACTCTATATAATAAGATTTTATAATTATAAAAAAAGATAATTATTTATAATCTTTCGTGACGGAAATAAATATCTTTTTAAAATAATTTTTTATTATATTTTTGATATATAATAAGAAAAATATTTCTTACTATTGGATTTGGCATGTAGAAGAATCATGGTAATTAATAACTTTGAAAAACCATATTTTATATAATAGTTTCATTTTTATTTTATAATTAGTAAGAAAATATTTGAATTTTTTTTATTTTACAATTTCTTGACGGAGATAAATATATTTTTAAACTATATTTTATTTTATTTTTAATATATAATTACGAAAAAAAATTTTGATCATTGGATTTCACATGTGAGAGAATCTTTTTAATTAGTAATCTTGAAAACCATACTATATAAAACAGTATTTTTAATATATAATTACGAAAAATTTTATGATCATTGGATTTGACACGTAGGAGAATACTTTTAATTAGTAACCTTGAAAAGAGTACTTTATATAATAAGATATAGTCATATGCAAATTATTTCAAAAATTGATAAACACTTATTTTAACTATACACGTGTTTGTTTATTGATGAAACCAATAGGAAAATATACTTGAAAACTTTTAAGAGACCTAATGAATAAGTAATGTTTTTGTAATTATGAAATTATATGTCTATGTATGTTTATATAGATATTAGTTTTAACAATCCTTTTTATGCTATGATTACAAATTAAGATAAATATATACAAAAAGTATAAGATATGGACTACTATTTTACTGTTGAGAACAAAAATATTTTTATTTTAAAAAATTATGATTAAGATTGAATAATTTTTTTAAAGATTTGAAATATTTTCTGTTAAGATTTAATCTCTTAAAAATTATTTTAATAAAAATTATAATTTGTAGATTATGAATCTATTATTAATATTATATGATCTTATAGGGTCATACACCTAAGCAAATTGGATTAAAGATTTATGGGTTTAATGATTCATCATCATGTATATATTTGTATGTGATTATGTGAGTGCAATTAAGAGTAATTGTTACTCATGTATATCTAACTAGATATGGACCCATGTGATGCACTGGTTTTCTGAAATTTACAGACACATATTTATATATATATATATATATATATTGTATTTTAGATAATATATAAGAATCTCATTGTTTAATAATTTTTGAGAATCAACTTTATATAATAACATTTGAAACCCAATTTTATATACTATGTTTCTGTAAAATTTTGAATTATTGGATTTGACATGTGAAATAATCCCGTTGATAACTAATTTTTGCAATCCAATTTTATATAATATGATGCTGTAAAATTTTGAATCGTTAGATTTGACATGTTGAAGAATTTCGTTGAAGACTAACTCTTAAAGCCCAACTTAGTATAATATGATACTATAAAATATTAAATCATCGGATTTGACATGTGGAAGCATCATGTTGATTAGAAACTTTTAAAACCCAACTTTATATAATAGTATTATATTTGACATTTGTAATAATTTTGTTGATAACTAATTTTTGAAACTCAACTTTATATAATAGGATACTGCATAATTTTGAATCATTGGATTTGACATGTGGAACAATTTCGTTGATATTAACTTTAAAACCCGATTTTATATAATCTAATACTGTAAAATTTTAAATCGTTGGATTTGACATGTGGAAACATCTCATTGATTATAAAATTTTGAAACCCAACGTTATATAATAGTATTGGATTTGGCATGTGGAATAATTCTGTTAATAACTAATTATTGAAATTCAACTTTATATAATAGAATACTAAAAAATTTCATTGGCTTTGACATATGAAGGCATTCTATTGATTATAAAGCTTTGAAGCCGATTCTATATAATAAGATTTTATAATTATAAAAAGGATTATTATTTATAATCTTTCATGATGGAAATAAATATCTTTTTAAAATACAGTTGATTTTATTTTTGATATATAATAAGAAAAATATTTCTGATTATTGGATTGGGACGTAGAAGAATCATGTTAATTAATAATTTTGAGAAATCATACTTTATATAATAATTTTTCTTTTTATTTTATAATTAGTAAGAGAATATTTGAACTTTTTTATTTTACAATTTCTTGACGGAGATAATTATATTTTTAAAACATATTTTATTTTATTTTTAATATATAGTTACGAAAAAAATTATGATCACTGGATTTGACATTAGGGAGAATCTTTTTAATTAGTAATCTTGAAAACCGTACTATAGATAATAATATTTATAATATACAATTACGAAAAAGTTTGTAATCAATGGATTTGACACGTGGGAGAATCCTTTTAATTAGTAACGTTGAAAAACAGTATTGTATATAATAAGATATAGTCATATGCAAATCATTTCAAAAATTGATAAACACTTATTTTAACTATTTACGTATTTATTTATTGATGAAACCAACAGCAAAATATCCTTGAAAACCTTTAAGAGACCTAATGAATAAGTAATTTTTTCGTAATTATAAAATTATATGCCTATGTGTGTTTATATAGATATTAGTTTTATAATAACAAGAAGAATTTTAAGAAATGCCCTTTTTGATATGCCCTTTTTCAAAAAATGCCCCCTCATATCTATTTCTCTCTCCCAATTTTCAAAGAAAATGCTAGATTTTGAAAAGAGGCATATTAAAAAGGGCATTTTTGAAATTCTCCCTTTTAACAATCATTTTTATGCTATGATTACAAATTAAGATAAATATATACAAAATAATATAAGATATGGACAATTATTTTTCTGTTGAGAACAAAAATATTTTTATTTAAATTTTTTTTATTTAGATTGAATAATATTTTTAAAGATTTGAAATATTTTTTGTTAAGATTTAATCTTTTAAAAATTATTTTAAATATTTATAAAACAAATAAAAAAAATTTATGTAAGAAAAAATATTTAAAATTTTGAATGTTGTTTCTAAATTGTATATTTTTTCTTAAAAATAGTTTTAGATATTGGAATTTAATAATACAAATTTTGTTAGGATAAGAACTTTTTTAATTTTTTTTTATCTTAATTTCCTTTTTAGAAAATTTTTTTTCTCTTATGAAAGATCTATGATTATAATAAAATTAGAATTATTGAGAGATAAAAATAAATTTATAATTAGTTTTTTTAATTGTGAGGATATTTGTTTTAAAGAATATATATACACCAAATTTTACATTGTTAGTTTTGGCAATTATATTCACATATGATTTTATCTTTAAGATTATAATAATATTTTTACATAAATTCTTTTTTAAATATAATATTATTCTATTTTATACTTAGTATAAAATAAATATTTACGAATATTTTTATTTTAGATTATAAATAAAAATAAAGTTTTACAATCATTTTTACATTAGAATTTTGGATAGAGATAAATATTTTGTGATAAAAATAAATATTTGGAAAATTTTATTTAAAAGTATAATTTTCTTAATATATAAATACAAAAAAAATTGATCGTTAGATCTGACACTTGGAACAATCATGTAAATGAGTAACTTTGAAACATTCTACTTTATATAATAAAATGATTTAGAATTTAAAACAATTATAATTTGTTTTCCTTACTTTTAATTGTGAAAATTGTTTTTTAAGAGTATACAAATATTAAAAATTTACGTTATTTGTTACGACAATTATATTTTGTTAGCATTCAATTATTAATTAAATAAAAATATTTTTTATATGAAATTTGTTTATAATTATTTTTTGAATATAATATTATTTAATTTTATAATTAGTATAAAATAAATATTTATAATTATTACAATTTTAAATTATAAATTATTTACAATCTTTTTTATATCAGGATTATGGAGGAGAGAGAAACAATTTTGTGATAAAGATATATATTTAAAAATATATCTTAAAGTATATTTATCTTTTTGTTTTTAATATATGAAGAGAAATTTTGAGAAATGCCCCTTTTAATGTACCCCTTTTCAAAAATGCCCCTTGACATTTATCTTTTCAAAAATTACTCTCATTAATACAAAAATAACTAAAATAGGCTCAATAGAATTGTTACAAACTTTTCCCGCCAAAAAAAGTTTTCCCGCCAAAAAAAAAGTTTTTCCCACCAAAACATTTTTATTTATGGAATTTTGAAAAAAAAAGTTTACGGAAAAAAAAAATTCCCGCCAAAAAATTTATCGCGCTTAAGTTTTTTTATAAGTACTTTACAAAATTTTTATATACACCTGATAAATTTTTATAAACGCCTTATAAATTTTTATAAACACCTTATAAATTTTTTATAAACACCTTATAAATTTTATAAGGTCTTCTATAAAGCCTTATGAATTTTGATAAACACGTTATAAATTTTTTATAAACACCTTATAAATTTTTTAAGCTCTTTTATAAAGCCTTATAAATTATATAAGCTCTATTTTAAAGTCTTATAAATTTAATATGATCTCTTAAAAAGTCTTATAAATTTTTAAAAGCTCTCTTATAAATTTTTGTAAATACCTTATAAAATTTTATAAGCACCTTATAAATTTTTTATAAACACCTAATAAATTTTATAAGTTATCTTATAAAACCTTATAAATTATATAAGCTCTATCATAAAGCCTTATAAATTTTATAAAGTCTCTTATAAAACCTTATAAATTTTATAAACTCTCTTATAAAACCTTATAAATTTTATAAGTTCTCTTATAAAAAAATTTTATAAACTCCGTTATAAATTTTAGTCTACGTTCATAAACTTCGGAAGTTTGGCTCAGTTTTGGCTCAGTTTTAAACCAGTTCTACTTTGGATCATACCCATCTCTCTTTGTAAACTTTATTTACGTACGTGTTACAAGAGGAAAACACTAAAGTACCAAATCTACAAAAGATAGAAACAAAAGCGTTAAAAACTAAGCGACTAATTCTTCATCTAGAGCATCACTCTCTATCTTCTTAATGACCAATTTGTTGTTGTTAGCCAATAAATCGACATCAACAAGTATTGTGTCTTCTTCCGCAAAATCTCCCTTTAGAACTCCAACAGAGATTTCATTCTCTACCTTCTGTTGAATCACTCGCTTTACAGGTCTTGCACCATTGTTGGGATCAAAACCTAGCCGAGCAAGGAGACTCACTGCCTCTTTTGTGTACCGTAGATTGATTTTCTTCTGTTCTAACCTGTTCTTCACTCGTCTCATCTGCAATAATGTCACAGATTTATGTCAAGATTGTCACAAATGTGTATCAATGACTACAATGTAACTAGAGTATAATAGCCAAACCAAAATTAACCAACTGGTAGCAACGTTTTGACACTAAGAAAACCAAAATAAAACAAAACCAAACCGAACCAAATAAATCAAAATTGATTTATAATGTAAACCTCTGATTACGTATATACCAAAATATATATAATACACAAACTGATTTGTTTGTATTAACTTTTTCCAAGGAACCACACCTAACTAAGAATCAAACTGACGTTTGTCAAATCGAAGAGGAAAATTTGGTTCTAGTGTGCAGACCCATTCTTCACAAAACCAAAACCCAAATACTCAGAACAGAACTAAACAAATGGCTACGCCTGTCTATATGAGTGGTGGATTTAAAATAATATGCATGAAGTATGTTTTCACATTTTATTAATCAAGGGACAGAAAAAATAATGATTCTGAAAAACGAAACTCGAAAAGAAAGTGCGTGTAATCGTGTAAAAGGTTAATTACCTGTAACTCTACGATTTTGGAGATTTCTTTTGAATCCAACGGCTGGAAAACTATGTATTCGTCAATTCTGTTCATGAACTCTGGTCTGAAAGTTTGTCTTGCTAAATCTACCACTTGTCGCTGCATTATCTCATAAACTTTTTCTTTGCTATCTTCATTGTTGCGGAGGGTCTCGAGTATGTGGTGAGAACCTATATTAGAAGTCATTATAACAACACAGTTTGTGAAACTTACTGTCCTCCCTTGAGAATCAGTTATTCTTCCATCGTCTAGCAGCTGTAGCAAAATATTGAAGACATCGTGGTGGGCTTTCTCGATCTCATCAAAGAGAACCACTGAATATGGTCTCCTGCGAACAACTTCTGTTAACTGCCCACCTTCTTCATAACCAACATACCCAGGAGGTGCACCAACAAGCCGTGAGACTGAGAATTTTTCCATGTACTCGCTCATATCAATCCTGACAATTGCATTTTCAGTATTGAAAAGGTATCCAGCTAGAGCCTTTGCAAGCTCGGTTTTACCAACACCTGTAGGACCCATAAACATAAAGCTGGCTATTGGACGGTTAGGATCAGAAAGACCAGCCCTTGAACGACGGATAGCATCTGCTACTGATTTCACAGCCATGTCTTGGCCAACTACCCTCTTGTGTAGCACTTGTTCCAACATGACCAGCTTTTCTCTCTCTGATTGCTGAAGATTCGACAGTGGAATACCAGTCCACTTGCTTACTATCTCGGTTATGTCAAGATCGGTTACTTCTTCGCGAAGTAGTGACTTCCCAAATTGTTGATAATTTGTGAGATTTTTCTCAGCTTCGTCTAACTGGCGTTGGAGGGACATAAGTGTTCCATACTTGAGCTCAGCAGCACGTTCTAGATCATATTCACGTTCAGCAGATTCAATTTCCAGGTTCACTCGATCAATCTGCAAAATATTAAAACATATAAGGATGTCATTAAGGTCAATATATACTACCTTATACTACATACTGCTACACTCACGTTTTACAACTAAACTAAAAATTTAACAGACCACAGCAGCGAGGAATAGATTTTACCTCTTCTTTAAATGAACTTATTTTGGTCATAAGAGACTTTTCTTGTTCCCATTGCTCACTGAGTTCTTTCTGTTTGTTTTTGAGGGTGGATAAATCATTTTCAATCTTTTGCAGTCGTTCCTTAATAGCTTTATCAGTATCATTTCTCAAAGAAAGCTTCTCCATCTCCAATTTGATAACAGCTCTGTCAATCTTGTCAAGTTCAATAGGTTTAGAAGTGATCTCCATCTTCAGCTTTGCAGCAGCTTCATCAACAAGATCAATAGCTGAAAGAAAAAACATTAATCTTGAGAAAGCAACGCTATGCAGATGATAACCTACCCTAGAAAACTAGTAAGAATCACAAAATGATACATGTTTATATACCTTTGTCCGGCAGAAACCGTTCAGTGATGTAGCGATCTGCCAGAACTGCTGCTGAAACAAGGGAACTGTCTGATATCTTAACACCATGGTGTAACTCATATCGCTCCTTTAACCCACGAAGAATCGAGATGGTATCTTCAACAGATGGCTGAGCACAGAAAACTTGCTGAAACCTACGTTCCAAAGCAGGATCTTTCTCTATGTATTTGCGGTATTCCGTAAGTGTAGTTGCGCCAATGCATCTCAGTTCACCTCGTCCAAGCATTGGTTTCAAGAGGTTACTCGCATCCATTGCTCCACCAGTCGCTCCTACACAAAGGAAACAATAGTAACCCATTCATTAGCTTCAACCTACCAGCACCAAAGCATGTCAAGGAGTAAATATAATACAGTTCATTTTTAATCTCCAATTTTAGTTCTCAATTGGTGATGCAATGTTCTTCTGAATTTATGTTAAATCATATTTCTAGCAATTCACCCATCAGAACCATTAATACAGAAAATAAACAACCTTTACTTGGTTAGAGGAATATATGCATACACGTATTTTGTATAAAAGTCATCAATGTTTATAGTCTCGGACTCTAGGTAAATAAAAAGAATCGTCACCTGCACCAACAACAGTGTGGATCTCATCAATGAACAAAATTGTCTGCCCATTAGACGCAGATACTTCCTTCAGTACTGCTTTCAACCTTTCCTCAAAATCTCCTCGATATTTGGCACCAGCAAGAAGTGAACCCATGTCGAGAGATATCAGCTACATCATTAAAAAAAATTGAAGCATGTTAAAATTTTCCTCTGGCCTTTCAAGAAGAAACGCATGAAAAAGTAAACTACCTAATAGTGTAAGGAAAATAGCTAAAACCAAAAGAAAGAACCTTGCGATTCATGAGAGGTTCAGGGACATCTCCTCGCACAATTCTTTGGGCCAACCTGGAAAGGTTATAAATTTTCAGTGAATTTGTCAGACGAAAGTAATTCACAAGTTTTCAGAAATTTCACAAAAGAATAGTAAAACAAGGAATATATTACCCCTCCGCAATAGCAGTTTTCCCCACACCAGGTTCACCAATGATAACAGGATTGTTTTTTGTTCTCCTGCATAATATTTGGATGCAGCGCCGGATCTCATCGTCTCGTCCAATGACAGGATCGAGTTTTCCACGCCTAGCCATTTCAGTTAAATCATTTCCATATTTTTCAAGTGCCTCATATTTGCTTTCAGGATCTACATGTGTATCACAACATGACGACAGTAATAGAAGGTCAGTACAAACATAAAAGGACGCATGGTAATAAAAACTGTAATGTGATGTCGATAATATCTTTTGTTAGCTTGAGTACCTATACATGTATTTACTATATTTAAAGCGCAAGCAACACAAAACTTACTTTGATCAGTTACTCGTTGGCTACCGCGGACAGCTTCAATTGCGTCCTTCAAGGCTTTTTTATCAAGTTTCAGGTCCTTGAAAAAGTCTTGCCCAAATCTTGCATCTGAATAAAAGGCCAACAGAAGGTGTTCGACCGAGACAAAATTATCTGACATCTCTTTCTTATGCCTCTTTGCGCTTTCTAATATAACAGAAAGAGATGACCCCATTATCTGACCACTTGTATCACCTGTTACCTGCCAAATACACAAGACATCAAAAGTTAATTCATAAGGGGAAGCAGTGAATCTGAACTCATATGCAGAGAAAGCAAATTAACTGCAACACCTTTGGTTGTTTAGATATGAACAAGTCAGTAGCTTGCAGAACAGAGGAATTGTCGATTCCAGCCTTGGCAAATATTCTCCTTGCCATACCATCTTTTTGCTCCAGAAGAGCTTTCATCAAATGTTCCGATTCCACAATCTGTTGGTTTGAAGCACGAGCAGCATTAATGGCATCGAGAAGCCCTTCCCATGCCATCTCCGTAAACTCATTTTGATTAGGCTACATTAAGAACAAAAAATATGTGAGCAAATTAACACTCCTTCACGAGCACATCAAATACACTTGTTCAGAAGATAATGTCATGAGACTATTGATTGAGTCACGATTCACGATTCCGAAAGTCTATTTTCTAATTTAACCAACTCATATGGAAAATCAACAAACTACCACCAAAAATCATAAGAAAAGCCCATGAAAATCGAGTAAATGATCATCTAAATTGACCCAGTAATACTAAGATTAACTGAAAAGTCCACATGTAACCGATCACGAACCTGAACTGTGGCTGTAGAGAAGCGGCGCGGAGAAGGGAAATTGAAAGAAAGAGTGAAGAGTTGACCATGAGTATAGGCCGGAGAGACCGAAGATTTTCCGTTTTCTGCAATTCCGATCAAGGAATTTGGCCGGAAAAGAGAAGAAATAGGAGAGCTATAGTGAGCAGAGGCAGTGATAGCTCGAGACTGACGAAGAGAGGGTCTCGAGATAACATATTGCGTTTTGATGGCTGATGAAACCGACTTGGACAATCTCCTGAAGGCCATGTGAATTGAACTGAAGCAAGGATTTTAGGTTTAGTGTTTTCAGAAAATGAATAGAAGCTAATTTTTGACATTGGAAAGCTTGTAGAAGAGGCAAAAGAAGTGTGTAGAAGAAATACTCTTCCCGAGTCTTCGATTCCAAACAATTACATTATTTTCCAGAAAACACCGGTTAAATTTAGGATGATACGATTTCAATCTTTCGCGAATTTGGTTTTGGTTTATAATAACCAAGTTTAGGAGTGGTCATTCCAATTTATGGTTTGGTTATCACTTTCTCAGCTTTCAACATGAACTTTTCACCACTTTATTTTGTGCCAATAATTTAATTAGTACTTTATATTACTATACAAACTTATTAGATTATGTATTTAACTACGCACGTAACTAAAACCAAAAAAGCGATTAGTGTTACTAAAACTGCAATTTAAAAGATGCGGTTAGCCTCAAAACGACATTGTTTTGAGGCTGAAAACAAAAAATTAAAACCTAATCTATGAAATGGTGTCGTTTTGATGCCGAAAAAAAAACCCTAAACTATGCGTTTCACTCTTTCTCTCTTCACCATCAGAAAAATCGATTCACTCATCTTCCTCTTCATCCTTCACGCGAAATTAGGCTTCTATAATCCAAAATGTGGACAGCTTGGTGGTTCCCGCAACAATCAAGAGAAGAACGTAGCAGCAATGACCCAGATTATGTTCCCGAAGTGGAGAGTGCTGCAAACGCCGGAGATCAGAAGTTGGACAACGACAGAGATGGAAACAAAGGAGATGGAAACGCCGTAGAGAATGAGCAAACTGACGGTGACGGTGGAGAGGAGGAAGAAGAAAGTGACGATGATGGTGGAGAAGAGGAAGAAGAAGGCGTTGGTGTAGAAGAGAATGATGAAGAAGCCGAGGGTGAAGATGGTGGCAGAGACATTGAAAGTGAACAAGATGTCTTGGAAAAGTATGATTTTGAGATAAAGGAAGATCTAGCAAACTGGGTTGATGAAGATAGAATTCCTAGGAACTCTATACCAGATAGTTCTGAGGAAGATGAAGATCTTGTAGTGAGGAGAGATAGGAAAATTCGGATGTCATCTAATGAGACTCAATTGGGTATTGGTAAGTCCTTTTTGACAGCTTATGAGTTTAAAGAAGCAGTCATAAACTATGCTTTGAAGGAGAAGAAAAACATTAAACAAGATAGGTGAGAAAATGATAAGTTGAGTTTCAAGTGTGTTCAGATGAAGGAATATGGATGGTAAGTGTATTGTTCGTTTGAGAAACAGAAACACATGTGGGTGATAAAGACAAAGTTTGTGTGTGTTCTTTGCAATTGTTTAATGTATTTGTGATGTATATGTTTTTAGGGTGCACAAGGAGCTGAAATTCCAAAACAGAAAAAGAAGAAGAGTGAATCTGTGTGTGAATAAGAAGCTGAAACTCTTATCCAGACACAACCCACTCAAGCCACTCAAGAGACGACACAAAGCATTCCTTAGATTATGATTGGTATTAGTGGAAATATGTAGGATTAACTCTTGGTTCTATTTTCATGGTTCACGTTTATTTGCAATGACTCTTTTGTATTGGATACTTGGATGAATATAAGTATGAAACGGCTATTGCTATGATTTGTCTCTTTTTTTACCGCTTATTGAGGCTTAATAATGTTCCTTACTCAGGCTTAATAATGTTCCATATTAAGACAGACAATGAGAAAAACATTGTGAATTAAGCCAAACAACTTCATTACTTAGAAATAGATCATTACATATTACATTTTCCTCAGTATCCAAACCATAGAAATTACACCTACAACTACACACATTACTTTCAAAGTGACAGAATGATTTAGCTGCACAATCTCTTCCTTTGCAGCCATCAATTCTTTGTCCATCTTCTCAAAGAATTCTTTTTGGATATCCATTGTTTCCATCATCTTCTTTTTCAAATCATTGACATCTTCTGTAAGTTTCTTGCATTTATCATCCACATTTCTCAGTTCTTCCAAAAAAGCTTCATCAACCCACTTAAATAAGTGTTCTTCATTCTCCTTCTACAACATTTTCAAGCATTACAATGATTCAAACAATTACATCAATGATTGCAAAAAAGTAGTTTAGAGTACCTTTAGACCCATGGAGCATCTATAGAATCTCCGATAAGGGTTCTCATTAGTCTTAGAGGTGAATGTGATGATTCTTTCACCACACGTCCACTTCACAGGCACACCGGCCAACGATTCGTGACCACCGGAACGGCTATGGCTACGGGTATGGCTGCAATTTGAAGAGAGACTTATGATTCATAAACCCACAAAACCAATTCTTCAAAGAACCCTAAATTTTTCTTATCCCCAAATCGATTTCTGATTTTGTCAAAGAAGATCGATTTTTGATGATGATGATGAAGAGAAAAAGACTGAAATGACACTATTTCATAGTTTAGATTTTAATTTTTTTTTTCAGCCTCAAAACGACGTCGTTTTGAGGCTAACCGCATCTTTTATATCGCGGTTTTAGTAACACTAATCGCTTTTTTGGTTTCAATTATGTGCGTAGTTAAAAACATAATCCAATAAGTTTGTGTAGTAATATAAAGTACTAATTAAGTTATTGGCACAAAATAAAGTGGTGAAAAGTTCATGTTGGAAAGCTGAGAAAGTGATAAGTTCATGGGAGAAAAATGTGGCAACCCTTTAAAAATCATTTAAAATTTGGTTGAACACAATTGCTATATATAGATAAACATATAGACAATTTTTTAATTTTCTCAAACTTTTCAAGCTCTCTTCAACATAATTATTTATCTCTCGTTAACAGAATTGTTCCACGTGTCAGATCCAATGATCAAATTTTTTCTATAATTATATATTAAAAAATAAGAAAATAAATGTATTCTAAAATAGATTTTTTAAATATTTATCTTTATCATAAAATATGTATCTCTACCCATAATCATAATATAAAAAAGATTATCAATAATTATTTTTATTTATAATTTAAAATAAAAATATTAATAAATACTTATTTCATACTAAATATAAAATTAAATAATATTAATTTTAAAAATAATTATGAAATGAATTTTCATTTAAAACAAATATTTTTATATTTTTAAAAAATTTAATGTATGTATATTCTTTAACACAAATATTCACACAATAAAAATAAGAAAAACAAATTATAAATTTTTTTTATCTCTCAATAATTCTAATTTTATTAAAATCATAGATATTTCATAATAGAAAAAAATTATCTAAAAAGGAAATTAAGATTGAAAAAAATCAAAATAGTTATTATATTAACAAAATTTGTATTACTAAATATCAATGTCTAAAACAATTTTTAGGAAAAAATATACAATTTAGAAACGAAATTCAAAAATCTTTAACATCAAACATTTCTAATAATAAAATAAATTATTCAATCTAAATTGAAAATTTTTAATATAAAAATATTTTTGTTCTCAACAGAAAAATAATTGTCCATATCTTATATTTTTGTATATATTTATCTTAATTTCTAATCATATCATAAAAAGGATTGTTAAATTAATATCTATATAAACACACATAGGTAGATAATTTCATAACTACGAAAATATTACTTATTCATTAGGTTTCTTAAAAGTTTTCAATGATATTTTGCTACTGGTTGCATCAATAAACAAACACGTAAATAGTTAAAAGAAGTGTTTATCAATTTTTGAAATGACTTGTATATGATTATATCTTATTATATAAAGTATTGTTTCTCAAGTTTACTAATTAAAAGAATTGCATGAGGTGTCAAATCCAACGATCACAAATTTTTTCGTAATTATATATTAAAAATCTTATTATATATAGTACAGTTCTCAAGATTACTAATTAAAAAAATTCTCCCACGTGTCAACTCCTACGATCACAAATTTTTTCGTAATTATATATTAGAAATAAAATATGTTTTAAAAACATATTTATTTCCGTCAAGAAATATTTATTTTTATTTAGAATCCAAACACAAAAAAAAATGTCAAAATAAAAATAAGTTCAAATATTCTCTTACTAATTATAAATAAAAATAAAACTACTATGTAAAGTATGGTTTCTCAAAGTTATTAATTAACATGATTTTTCTACGTGCCAAATCTAATGATCAAAAATGTTTTTATTATTATATATTGAAAATAAAATAAAATATATTTAAAAAGATATTTATTTCCGTCAAGAAAAATTATAAATAATTATCTTTTTTAAAATTAAAAATCCTATTATATAGAGTTGGCTTCAAAGCATTATAATCAATAGAATGGTTCCACATGTCAAATTTATCGAAATTTTGTAGTATCCTATTATATATCTTATTATATAAAGTTAAATTTCAAAAATTAGTTATCAACAAAATTATTCCACATGACAAATCCAATACTATTATGTAAAGTTGGGTTTCAAAAGTTTCCAATCAATGGGATGCTTCTACATGTCGAATCTAACGATTTAAAATTTTGCAGTATCATATTATATAAATTCGGGTTCTAAAGGTAGTATTCACCAAAATTGTTTCACATGTAAAATCAAAAGATTCAAAATTATGTAGTATTCTATTATATAAAGTTGGGTTTCAAAATTTAGTTATTAATAAAATAATTCCACATATCAAATCCAATACTAATATATATAGTAGGATTTCAAAAGTTTATAATCAATATAATGTTTTCACATGTCAAATACAACAATTTAATATTTTATAGTATCATACTATATAAAGTTGGATTTTAAAAGTTAGTATTCAACGAAATTCTTTAACATGTCAAATCTAACAGTTTCAGATTAAATCATCTACAATGGACTGCATAAAAGTGATATTGTCGCTTTCCCATGTAGCGCCTCAGAGATTCAAAATTTTACGGTATCATATTATATAAAGTTGGGTTACAAAAGTTAGTTATCAACGGGATTATTCCACATGTCAAATCCAATGATTCAAAATTTTACAGTATCAAAGTATATAAAATTGGGTTTCAAATCCTATTATAAAAAGTTGATTTTCAAAAATTACTAATCAACGAGATTCTTATATATTATCTAAAATACAATAGTTATATATATATATATATATATATGTAAATTTCAGAAAACCCGTGCATCACACAGGTCCATGTTTAGTTTTATTATATAAAGTAGAATATTTCAAAGATACTCATTAACAAGATTGTTTCACGTGTCAGATCCAACGATCAAATTTTTTTTTTTGCATTTATATATTAAAAAAATAAGAAGATATATATACCTTAAGATAGATTTTTAAATATTTATATTTATCACAAAATATGTATCTCTATCCACAATCCTAATATAAAAAGGATTGTAAATAATTATTTATATTTCTAATTTAAAATAAAAACATTCATAAATATTTGTTTCACATTAAGTGTAAAATTAAATAATATTATATTTTAAAAATAATTATAAAACGAATTTTCATATAAAACAAATATTTTGTATTCTTAACAATGAAATCCTAATAGAATATAATTATCGTAATAAAAAATGTAAATTTCTAATGTATGTATATTCTTAAAAAATAATTCTCATAATTAAAAATAAAAAAAACAAATTCTAAATTTCTTGATAATTCTAAATCTTATCTTATTATATAAAGTGGAATATTTCAAAGTTATTGATTAACAGGTTTATTACACGTGTCAAATCCAACGACCGAATTTTGTTCTGTATTTATATCTTATCATATAAAGTGGAGTGTTTTAAAATTACTCATTGACAGAATTATTATATGTGTCAAATCCAACGACCGAATTTTGTTCTATATTTACATATTTTATAATATAAAGTGGAATGTTTCAAAGTTACTCATTAACATGATTATTACACGTGTCAAATCCAACGACCAAATTTTGTTCTGTATTTATATCTTATTATATAAAGTGGAGTGTTTCAAAATTACTCATTGACAGGATTGTTACATGTGTCAAATCCAACAACCGAATTTTGTTCTTTAAAATATATATATTTTTAAATATTTATCTTTATCATAAAATAATTATCTCTATCCACAGTTCTAATATAAAAAAATTTGTAAACAATTATTTTTAATTATAATTTAAAATAAACATATTGATAAATAATATTTCATATTAAGTATAAAATAATAAAAAACGAAGTTTGATATAAAACAAATATTTTTATATTTTTAACAATAAAATTGTAAAAACATAAAATTGTCGAAACTAACAATGCAAAATTTTATGTATGTATATTCTTAAAAAAATATTCTCATAATTAAAATAAGAAAAAAATTTATAAAATATCTATTTATCTCTCAATAAATCTAAATTTATTATATTCATAAATTTTTGAAATAGAGAAAAAAAAATCAACAAAAAATGAAATTAAGATAAAAGAATATTATCATAAAAGAATGGTATTACTAAAACGATGGTTCCTAATTAAGAGAGTGCGAGAGAATGGACAACGACACTTGTGGATTTGAACGAGAGCAAGAACTTAGTTAACTAAGAAACAGGAAAGGTGATGCCGAATTGATGTTCTTATTAGACTTTGAATGCCCAGAAAAGATCTTCCTTCCGAAAGGATTATGCCTCTATTTATAGTTTATAGAGGCGGTTACATGCGTAGAAAATAAAGGAAAATTTACAAATCTTGTTGATAAGATTGAATCTGTTAAGATTCATGCTAGATTTGTGGAAATTTTCCATGTCGGAATAGGAAAACTTCCGTTTGTTGTATGTTGATGTGTCATCCGACTTCCTTTCAAGTTCGTGGAACCTACCGAGATAAGACATTTTGCCGAGTCAAATATTTTATCCAAGTTGAAGACTTAGTGCTTGCAACCGGGTGATTCTTTTATATTCGACCCATTGTTTTCAGTGGACCAAAGTAGGATCTCAGATCCACCTCCAACAATTGCTCCCCCTCCCTAGACTCCTAAAATTCTAGTGCCAAATTTACGAGTCGGAAAGGCTGTTTCATCTTCCAGAATATTCGGTCAACGTGTCATTTTTTCAGTGGGTCATTTGAATAGTCGCCTCGGTTTTATGCGAATCATCATTATTACCACGTGGCGTCGCTTCGATTACTTCCTGCTCAGTCATGATTTCAGCTTTGCGTCGCTTCATATTTCAGTAATTCTCTATAAATACTATACTTCTTCTTCTTTTACCATTCACCTTTAATCTGCACAATCTTGCTTTGATGATTTCTGAGTTCTTTTATCTTCAAACTTCTTTAAGTTTTTCTTACTTCTTTTCTTTACTCTTCTTTGAAAATGGGTCTTGATGATTTTAAACTTCCCAATGTTGAGGTTGGTGTCAATTCTGCACTTGAGAGTTCAAATGCCCGACCCTCTAGAGGTCCTTCTAGGGTTTCTGAACCCTTAGCTGCTTCATCTTGGGACTTGGTTGAAGTCTCTTCTGGGTATGGCCGTAGGGATTCACGGCCTTCAAAAAAGGTGAGGGATAATGCACCGTTGGAAATCGGTTCTCCAAGAGGAGGTGGTGGAAGTGGTTCCGCGGGTTTTTCTTGTGGGAGGAGTAGGGGTATCCCTAACTTCTAATTACCCACAACCATACCAGTCCTCGTTCGATTTTGTACTTACGGTCTGGGTGTGCTGGCTTAATGAGCCAGATTACGACTTCTCTAGAGCGTCTCCCTTCCCCGAATCAAATGAAGAATTAGGAGGAGTATGAAGAGGCTTCATAATCTATTGTTCCAGGTTCGAATTGATTTTTTTATTGTTGCTTCATAATGAGCCTCTATCGGAGTCACTTGAATATGCCGACTCTGATTGTGGTGCTGTTTTCAAATGTGCTGAGAAAGCAAGCAAGGAGGTGTTGGAGTTGCATGCCAAGTTGGACATTATAAGGAGGGATTTTGATTCTCGTCTTCATTAGGCCTTAACTGTTGAAAACTTGAAGATCTTGAAGGTCCTTCATGAACGTCTGTCCGACCATTTTGGCCGAAATGCTGCTCGATTCAATGATCTGGACAGGAACCTTGAGGCCCGTTTGTCATATGCCCAATTTATTGGGTCGGCAAATGCTCTTCAACTACTTTCCAATCGTGGAATCGATATTCCTGCTCCAGTTATCGAGTTGATGACTGCCAAGGTGAACGAGTTCAGAGAGCTTGTTGATAAGGAGAGCTTGACGCCGCTGCTTCCAGGGGACTTGGTCGTCCCAGTTTTTAAACTTGGAGAAGCCTCCAGTGTTGGCGAAAGTGGACTCGCAGAAGCTCTGTACTTTTTTTGGGCTTTGTCGTAGTCTTCTTTTATAGTCGCTGCTCGGCTTCTTTTTAGAGCTGTACATACTTTTTCGCACTTTGTGCTTTTGTAAATGTTTTTCCTGTGTAAATGAAACAAAATTTGATAGTGGATAATGAACGAACCAATTGCTTAAATATTTTGACTCGTCATTTTACGATTCCCGAGATCTTTTTCTTGTTTTTGCGCATTTAGACAAGTCATTTTCCGCGTTTAGAGAATTTGATCTTGTTTAAACTGAGATTTTAGGACTCAGTTCGAGTTTTAAGAAGTTCAGACTCGAAAATCGTATTCGTAAAACTTGGTCTTAAGAATTTCTAATTATCTGTTTAGAAATCATGTTCTGACTTTATTTGAGACTTTAGTCTCGTAATTTTTTACAAAGTTGTGCTCTGTTAAGTGAGATTTCAATCTCGATAAATCTGTACAAAGTCTTTCTTTGTTATTAAGTGAGATTTTAATCTCGACAAGTTTGTACGGAACTATGTTCCATCATTTTATAAGATTGTAATCTCAATAACTATGTACAAAGTTATACTTTGTCTTTTGGTGAAAGTTGATTTTATTGATCTGCACAGAACTATGGTATGTCGTTTTGTGAGAAATTAATTTTTGTATTTCTGTACAAAGCTATGCTTTGTCTTTTGATGTGTACGGAACTATGTTACGTCGTTTTGTGAGAAGTTAACCTCGGCATTTTTGTACAAAGCTATGCTTTGTCTTTTGATCTGTACGGAACTATGTTCTGTCATTTTGTCAGAAGTTAATTTCGTGAACCTGTACTAAGCTATGTTTTCATCTTTTGACGAGAACTTTTCCAATGAACCTGTATGGAACTTTGTTCCATTGGTTAGTGAGACTTCTATCTTGGGTGATCTATACAAACCTTTAAGCCTTGTCTTTCCTATAAAAATTAAATTCCTGTCAATGTTATGAAAGGTTAATCTCGTAACGCATAAGCTTCCCAAACTTGAACTTGGTGAAATTTGGAATTTGCTTTCCAAGATGATGATTAGGTCTTAGTCATCGATTTTTGAGATTTAAACTCAGTGATTTGGGACAAATAATTTTTTTATAAAGTTTTAGCTGGACCCGAAGGCAACCTACGTACCCCGAAAGGATCAAGTCAAGACGTAGTTCTCATTACATAACTAATTAAGTAGATAGTAATGTGTTAAGTGACGCATCCAGTTCACCGAGAGGGGGACTTGCTAGTAGTAGTATCGCTTTATATTGATAAAATTCCAAATTCGAGGAATTGGTACTCCTTCCATGTCAGCAATTTTGTAGACGCCTAGTTTGATGACTTTAAAAATAATATACAACCTTCCCAATCGGCCGCGAGTTTCCCGGCATTGAGTTCGGCCGTGTTCTCGAACACTTTTTAAAGTACAAGATCTCCGACTGCAAAGTGTCGTCCGCGTACTTTCTTGTTGTAGTACTTTGCAGCTTGTTGTTGATAGTTTTGTACTCGTAGAAGTGTTTTATCATGCTCCTCTTCCAAGTCATCAGTACTATTATCCATAGCATTGTTGTTTGTGTCTTTGTTTTTGGAAAAACCATGGCGTAGAATTGGCACCGTTGTTTCTGCAGGAGCCATTGCTTCCATTTCGTGAGAAAGGGAGAATAGAGTTCACTCGGTTGATCGTCGAGGTGTGGTCTGATGTGACCGTAATACTACCTCAAACTCGGAAGCCCAAGTTCTATTCTTTTCAGAAAGTCGCTTCTTTAGACCATGAAGGATCTGTTTGTTTGTGGCCTCAGCTTGACTGTTTCCTTATGGGTTTTGCGGTGTTGACTTGCTTACTCTGATATTTCATCTAGCGCAAAATTTAGTAAATTTCGCCAATATGAATTGAGATCTATTGTTCGTTATAGTTTCGTATGGGAGACCTTGTCGACAGATGATAATTATCCATATGAATTTGATTACATTTCTATCCTTGATCTGAGAGTAAGCTTCTGCTTCGACCCCTTTGAGAAGTAGTCAGTCATTACGAGCATGAACCTCTTCTGCCAGGATGAAGGTAACGGTCTAACTATATTCGTTGCCCATCGCATGAATAGAAAAGGCATTATTGTCGATGTTAACTCCTTGGTTGGAGTGTGAATAATGTGCCCGTGCCTTTGGCACTTGTCGTATTTAGCAGTGTACACGGCGCAATCCTTCGACATGGTGTGCCAATAGTAGCCGAGTGTTATAATCTTTTGAACAAGTGTTCTTCCACTATTGTGGTTTCCTCCCGCTCCATCGTGCGTTGTCTTGATGATCTTGTCGACTTCTTTTCCGTGAACGCATGTAAGCAAGAGTCCGTTTGAACTTCTTCGGTAAGTTTTTTGCCGACTTGGTGATGAAAGGATTTTTTGCGGTTCTTCTATCAAATCATAGAGTATGGTGGTGAGTAGAGTGGGTTTGTTAAACCAATACTTGGAAGTACTTGTAAGCAACCTATCTAATAGCAGATCCTAGTTCAAGTTAATCTAGCATCCTGTCACAATGATCGATCCTAAAAAATATTCTAAGCTCGCAAACTAGCAAATAGGACAAAATAGACTAAAGACAAAAATAGACAGAATTTAAATTTGCTAAACAGAGAAATACAACAAAAACAGAGTAAGAAATGCAAAATAGGGTTTAAGCTATTCAAGGAAAAAGGATCAAGACGATAAAGAGGTTGATCGGCGACAAACTTGCCGATCCCACTCGCTGGATTCTTTGAGTGATCTCTAGACCAGGATATTGGCTAGATCAGCCTGCTCTCGCGATGAAGATCTCTATCCGGATTGGCTGATCCATTCCGACTCTTGCCGTGATCAAGTCGAATCAGATGCATAAAGCAAAGCCTAACTCGTCTAATGATCGATCCAAATGCTAGATCTCTCTTCGGCGGATGAAGCCATCACTAGCAAAGCATATGGTCTCTGTTTCCGCTAGCGCTAGCTTTCGGTCACGGCCCAAATCAGATCTCTCTTGATCATGGAGAGATCAGTATTAAGCTTAGCCTCACTAGAAGAGATCGGAGTTTTGATCGGTTAGCTAGGCAGTGGAATCAATGGATTCACCTCCGATCTCCCCATCCTCGAGATCTAAAGGGATCTACTCGCTCCTCATTTTGTGAGGGCGGAGGATCGGGGAAGATCCAGATTGCATAAGTTAGAAAATTGCAAGAAGAAAAGATAAAGATCAAAGCAATACTAATTCATTCAATTCATAAAACATTCATAAAACATTTATAGGGTTATTCTCACAACCCTAATGGTCAAACCGACTTAAGTTGGTCAACCAGGCGGTCAGTGAAACTTCCCTCGGTGTCCTTGCGCGAGCTTTGGCACCAAGGAACGCTTCACTTCTCTTTCCTCATGATTCTTGACTGAGTTGCGGCTCCGAGTGTGATCTTTGATGTGAAGAGAGATGGTTCTTGGTTCCGCATTGGTCTTCCCTCGCAGCAGATATATTGAGGTAAGTCACTGAGGTGGCCTTTGTTGAGCGTTCTGGGTATTCCTCGCTGTGCGATCCGTGAGGTAGCAATCCAAGGGTGAACGATCATTCTTAACTTAGACGTTCCAGCAGCTGCTCCAATTCTCCTTAGCTCCAGTTTTGCTCCTTTTCATNCAAATGCAAATGCAAAGAATGCAAAACTAACCTAAACGGACCTAAATGCAAAGAAAGTCTAGCTAGATGAGTGCAAAGTGACCTAAAATAATACTCTAAAACTATCAAAAATCGCACACATCAGCTCTCTCAAACTTAGATCTTGCTTGGCCTCAAGCAAGTGCAATGATCTAAGCTGGAA
>OVBA01004118.1:0-24797 GCA_900406435.1 Lepidium aucheri | reverse complement strand
ATCCATCTGTTGAGAAAGCAGTAGACGAGATATTAAATCAGCCGTAAATATTGATAAATCAGCCGTATCATATATTAAAATCAGCCGTATCATATATATAAATCAGTCGTATTATATATTAAAATCAGTCGTATCATATTAATAAATCAGCTGTATCATATAAATAAATCAGCCGTATCATATAAATAAATCTGCCGTATCATATAAATAAACCAGCCGTATCATACAAATAAATGAGCCATTTCATATATATATAAATCAGCCGTATAAGATTTACCTTGATACCAAATTGCTTGGTAAAAACCACCTGAATATGTTTCAGTTTGACTGATTGATCAATGTCGCCAAGAAAATCTCTATACAAAGCTCCTCAAATATCCGGTGTTGCTTGACGGGAACAGTTGGAACGCTCAGTTACAGAGCATGTGTGTGTGTTATCATAGACACGAATATAGAACTCTGGATATTTTCCTTGGGAAGAAGCACGAACTCTCCAACTACATCCGTGAACCCAACACGTAACAATAAACACTTCCATATTGGATACTTGCACATCAAAGTTGAAACGATCCCTAACCGTTAGAAGCTTTAGGCGGGTTTCCAGATCTTCTTTCCGGGCATATCGCTGTCCAACAGCAATATTTAGCGAAGACAACTCCAACCTGAGAAACTCATCAGATCCTTTCAAATTATGCTTTGGAATATTGTGGGGTCTCTTCTTTGGAGGCAAATTAGGTGAATCTTCATCTTCTTCAATAGGCTTTCCTAGTAAACTAAAATTATCATCATCAGATGATGCACTGTCTGGGTCGTCAACAATATCAAACTTGGTGTCAAGTTCATCATTTTCTTCATCTTCAGATTCGCCTTCTTCTTCATCTTCGCCTTCTTTTTCATCTTTGCCTTCTTCTTCATCTTCAGATTCGCCTTCTTCTTCGACTTCAGATGCGCCCTCTTCTTCATCTTCAGATTCGACTTCTTCTGTATTATTGTTGCAGATTTCATTGGAATCAACCCTAAATTCATCTTTTGAGACCTCAGAAAATGTCCGTTTCAGCTTATCACTCGACTTTCTCTTCTGAATTCGTTCACCGTCTTTGTTTTCTGTAACCTCCATACAAAGACGTAACTCATCGATTTTTTTTTATTCCACGAAAGCTTTGCAACTGACGAGTGTTGCAGACAAAAACCGGGGGCGTATCTTGAGACAATTTTTTCAATGTTTTAGAGGAGAACATATAGCTCAGCTTAATTTGACACCTTCTAGAATCCAGCCCATAATCCTCTACTATCATCTTCTCAAGATTGTTGTAGGTTGTTTTTTCTTCAACTTATAGAACTATGCAACCTGTACCGTCGGAATTAAATGTATATCGATCCTTTTTAACCCATTTCCTTGAAACTATAATTACGGAATCTATTGAAGTACAGATCTCCAAACTGAGACGAAATAGGGGGCGAGATGAAAATTGGATGAACTAGAAGGTTGGAGACGGCGGACTGTTAACCTAAATATGCAATGTTACGAGTTGATGTGGAGCTCATGTTTGCTGACATGGAACAGGCCACTTTTTGAAATCATAAGTCCGCCTAAGTAAATCTGCCACTAAAGAGATTGATAAGTTAGTCGTAACTATAAAAACTATTTCAGTAATTTTACAAGTTTTTAAAACCAGCCATCAAACAAATTAAGTCAGGTGAAAACAATAAGTCAGCTGTGATGTAGTATAAACCAGCCGTCACACATACTATTACAGTAATTATTTAGAAATTACTTACTCAGCCAGTACAAGCTGACCTACTAGTAAATCAGCCTCGTTATGGCTGGTTTACTATAAGTCAGCCATCAAAAGATCAATTAACTCAGCTGTAAGTTAATAAATCAGCCACATAAATCAGCCGTATCCTGATTAAGTCAGCCGCATCATAAAGAAAAGTCAGCCAAAGTTTTGGTAAATCAGCCGTGGGAGTTAAAGTCAGCCATGTCTACTGTATTTAAATCAGCCAAAATTTCATAAGTCAGCGAGTACATACAGCTGATTTTAATGGTAAAATCAGCCTACCAAATCATAACTCAGCTGATTTATAAACTCAGCCTTCCGCATGTAACTCAGCCATAACTTCACCGAAAAAATCTCAGGCCGAGTTTCATTAATACACGTAGGCAGTTTTGTTGCCACGTAGGATTTTTTGCTGATGTGGAAAAAAATAATAATGACATTCTTGTAATTACATTTTTGTTATCAAATGCTTATAAGGGTACTTTGGGTATGGAAAACATAATAGTAATTAAAATATTAATTTATATCGATCTGGTCATTTTTATCACAATGTGTGCTATTTAAGTAACTCTCCCTTAAACTTATTTTTAAGGGTTGTTATGAACCTTAAGCTTATTTTATCCTATAGTTTATAACACATAAAAGATAGTAGTGTCTCCCGTTTAAATATATAAGATTAGGATTCAACCCACGCTATAACATAGTATTTGATTTGTTTTTTAACTCGTGTTTATTTAGTTCTTAGATCCGTGTTGATATTTTGAATATAGTTTTTGAAATATTTTTCTAGTGACCCAAAATTCGAACCAAAATCATCCTGAATTAGAATAATCTAATCCGACCCAAATCCTACAAAACACTCCATAGGTCCTAAGCTTATATATCCAAAAAAAACTGAACACAAATCCGATATAGAACAAAACAATAACCAAATTTTTGAGTTTTGTTAATTAATTTTCTTTCAATTTTTGAATTTTATATAAAAATACATGAACCCGAATTCGATGTATAGTGTACCAAACTATATCTGAAAAATAAAATATCTGAATATTTCTTAAACCAAAGTAATCAAAAATAGCGAATTAGATGAACTAAACACGATAATATACCAGAATGCGCCCTAAATCTATGTACCGGGAAAATTTAATCCAAAATCAAACCAGAATTGAATCAATAAGCGAATTTGTAACCAAAATATATTTTTATTGGATTTTAGATTTTTTCTATTAAATTTGAATTTTTATTTAAAAATCTGTAACAAAACCACTTTGATCATATTTTTAAGGGTTGTTATGAACAATATGTTATTTTTTATTCTAAAATTTATAATATGTATAAAATGAAAGTGTCTTACCACTGCAAGTGGTCTTTAGTCTAGTGGCAATTAGTAAGTCCTTATAGGCAGGCGCACTTGCATGTTTCGGGATCGAGTCCCACCGCCTGCATTATGCAGGAACTTGGTTACTAGGCTGACCAGTTGTGGCCCAATATTAACAAAAAAAAAAGTGTCTACCACTTTAATATATATAAGATATATATATATATATATATATATATAGTCAACTCATATGAAATAAAAAATTTGTTTTTCTTTATTATTTTTGTCGAGTAATTATGTTTTTCTTTTGTCAAATAGATATAATACATTTGACAAAGATAATTTTATATTGGACCATACTGTTTGTTAATGGTTTGACAACAACATGCATCCCTAGTACACCAACCACATAATAACTATGATCTCCAAAAAAGGACTTCAATCTCTCCCAAAATAAATACATATATCTATTCCAAAGAAGCAATACACACGTGACTACTTTACTCCAAAACTTATTTAGTATTAAAATTATTCCATTAATATAAACATCTATTTACAAAAAGAAAATCAAAATAATGTCAATATCTATGAAATTACAAACTTATCTGGAATACTCTTTGTTGCAATACAACCATGAACACATAAGATGACGAAAAAGACAATGAAAGCAAGTGAGGCAAAATATTTTATTGTGGTAACCATTTTTCTAATTATTGCTTAATGTTTTTTTTTTGGTATGTGTGAGTTTTCATTGTTAAAACTGGTTATATGCGTGTATATATATAACAATTTAAATATATATTCAGTATTATATTAGTTATTTTTCGGTCAAAATAGGAAATAATATAATCGATAAATGTATTTACTTTTATGTTTATGATCAAAGAAAACACATATTGACAAAAAATAAAAAAAATAACATTTGAGGTGATTTGGATACGGTGACTCCGATTCGATACATCAACTCTGATACGGCAATTCTGGTAAAGCGATTCTGGTAACGATTCCGGCTCGGTGCTTCTGATTCGGCGATCCAGGATTGGCGTTCGCCAACGATTTTTTCGGTTGTTTGATGCGATTTTCTTCCTTCTTTTTCTGGTGAAGTTTGTGCAAGATTGTTGGTCTGGTATTTTGTTCTTGATTTTCCAGTGGGCTCCAGCAGAGTTTTTTTCTTGGATCTTCTTCTCTTGGCTCTTATGTCTGGTGACTGCTCTACTGTTCTGGAGATGAATCTGTCTCCTATTTCTTCACCGATTGCTATGAATCCTGCTGCAATTTCAACCCCTACGATTCCTAAGAAAGCTTGGACTTCTGTTGCTAAAGCTGGTACTTCGATTGTATCTCACAATCTTGATCTCAATTTCTTTAATGATTATATTGCTTAAGTCTCTATTCCAGATGATGTTCTTGAAGATTCGTCTCCACTGTAGAGCTCGTTTATCCTGGATCAATTCATTGGTGATGTGCTACATATTGGTACAATCCATGCCACTGTGAATCGAATTTGGCAAAAACCAAAAAATAACTTAAAGATTGATGCACATTTTATCAACTCAAATTCTGTTCTCTTTTGAATTGAAGACGATGCAACCCGTGGTCGTATTTTGCGTCGTAGATTCTGGCATATTGGTGATGCACCTCTCGTGGTCAAAATATGGTCTCTAGAATCTGCTTCTTTTGATCCGGATCTCTCATCTGTTCCCTTTTGGATGGATTTTGCTACTGTTCCAGGTGATATGTTCTCCTATAAGGGTTTGGGTTTTTTGGCTAGGCACATTGGTGTTCCAGTTAAGCTTCATCCCAATACAGAAAAGTATCTTTGTTTTGACGTAGCCAGGATTCTGATTGATGTTAACTTGAACAAAGTTCTGCCTTCCTGTATTCTGGTTCATGCAAGAAAAGGTGATGCTTCTAGGATTCAGGTTTCTTGCCCTTGGCTGCCTAAGAAATGTGCTGATTGCAATAAATGGGGTCATGATTCTTCTTCTGGTAAGGCTGCTATGACTTCTCATCATTCTAGTATTTCGTAGGTTTTTTATGCCCCTCAGAATGACCACCAAAATACTGCTGTTATGCCTTATAATGTTCAGGTTGAAGATACCAATCTTGACCCTAAGGTTGTATTTTCTCCCCAAAAGGCCACTTTTATTATGCCAAGTGTTGTTCCTATTGAAACTGCAAACCATGATCCCCAACCTGAAATCCAAACTTCTGCACATGCTCTATCCTCTTATCAGAATTGTATTGCTACTAGTTCTACTTCTGCTGATATTCTGCTCCAAACTCTGAAATCTGGTCTTCTATTCATTGCTCTTGTGGCCCCTTATCTCCTAATACCTCGGTACTTTTGGTGTCTCGTAATAAAACTCAAGTTAAATCTCCCTCTCGTTTTCAGGTTTTAGCTAATACCCCTGAAGAAGGTGAGATTTCTGAGTTTCCTGCTCTCTCGAGAGATAATAATTTTTCTGTAGTGATTGATTCTAAAACTAAGGGTTCTAAGTTTTCAACAGCTCTATCTAAAGATATGCCTCTTAAACCCCCTGCTTGAAAGGCTTCCTCTAGGAAGCTATGATGTCCTTATTCGCTTGGAATGTTCGTGGTTTTAATATGCCACGAAAACATGCTATATTAAAAGCTTGGATTAAGGAAAATAAGCATGTTATTTGTTGTCTTTTTGAAACAAGGGTTCAGGAAGGTGCTAGTGCTTCAATTATTGTTTTGTTTTTCTTGGTTGGAAGTTTATATCAAATTATGAGCATCATAGACTTGGCTGTATTTGGTTTTGCTTTTCTCCCAATGTTGCAGTTTCCATTCTTGCAAAGAGTTCTCAGCAAATTACTTGTGGTGTTCAGATTATTAGTTCTGGTGTGACATTCATATGTTCAGCTATATATGCCTCAAACTTTGAGATTGATAGGCGCTCTCTTTGGGAGGAGATCTCCTCTTTGCATCGTATGTATGCGAGTCTGAATCAATCTTGGATTCTCCTTGGGGATTTTATTGAAGTTCTATCTTCCAGTGAGCATTCTCGTGCTTCAGAGTATCTTTTTGATCAAACCGGAATGAAACATTTTCAGAATATGGTTCTTCATTGTGACTTCTCCGACTTGGCTTTCTCTGGTCCACTATTTACTTGGTGGAATAATCGTTCAGATGACTCTATTAGTAAAAAGCTCGATTGAGTCTTGGTAAACTCCTGTTGGAAATCTAATTTTCCTCAATCCTATACTAACTTCCAATCTAGTGGAATCTCAGATCAGGTTAGAAGTGTTGTCTCACTTTCTTCCCTTGATTCTGGTAATCGTAAGCCTTTTCGCTTTTTCAACTTTTTGGCTTCTCATGAGCTGTTCCTTCCTCGAATTCAAGATGTTTGGGTTTTAACCCCTTTGCTCTTCCATTCCCGCTCAGCATTACACATTTTTCATCGCAAATTGAAGTTGTTAAAGCCTGTTCTCCGTGAGCTGAATAAGTCGCATTATGGGAATCTTCCATTGCATACCAAATCTGCTTTTCAAGACATGTGTACTGCTCAGAATCAGGCTCTTCTTACCTCGGATTCTCCTTTCCTTAGTGCGGCTGCTGAGGCTTCATCTAAATGGAATCATCTTGCTCGAATTGAGGAGGAATTCTTTAGACAGAAGTCCAGAATAAATTGGCTACGTGCGGGTGATCAAATTCTGCATATTTTCATCGAATGGTTCAGACCAGAGCAGCAAAAAATGCAATTTACAGTGTTATTGATGAATCTGGAAATACTCTCACCAATATCTCGGATATTAAAGAGGAAGCTGTTAACTATTTTAAGAAGTTTATGCAACATTCTTAGAATATTTCTGATCTTCAAATACCTCTTGATGATGTTATTGACTTCCGGTGCTCTGAGGATACTGCTTCGAAATTAATTGCTCTTATTTCTGCTGATGAATAAACTTGGGTCACTTTCTCCTTGCCTACGAATAAGGTTCCTGGGCCGGATGGCTTCACTCTAAAGTTCTTTAAGGCAGCCTGGCTATTATTGGTAAAGACTTTATTGTAGCAGTTCAGTTTTTCTTCATTTTTGGCTTTTTACCTATAGGAGTAAACGCCACAGCCCTCTGTCTTGTTCCCAAAAGATCTGATGCAGCTTCCAAGAAGGACTATCACCCAATTATATGCTGAAACTTCTTCTATAAAGTAATTTCTAAACTCATTGCTAATAGATTGAAGATTCTGCTTCTTGATGCTATTGAACTGAACCAGAGTGCTTTCATTATATCTCATTTGCTTCCTGAAAACATTTTGCTTGCTACTAAATTAGTGAAGGATTATCATAAACCTTCCTCTCTTGCTAGATGTGCTATCAAATTTGATATAACAAAGGCTTTTGACACAGTGAATTGGAGATTTATTGTTGAAGTTCTTAAGGCCATGCGATTACCAGATATCTTTGTGCATTGGATTCACTTATGCATCTGTACAGCTTCTTTCTCTATCTCCATAAATGGAGATTTGGAGGGTTTCTTTTCCAGCAGCCGTGGTATAAGACAAGGATGTGCTTTATCTCCTTACCTTTATGTTATCCTGAATAATGTTCTCTTTTAACTCCTGAATCATGCTGCTGCGGAATCTAAATTTGGTTATCATCCTATGTGTGAAGCCATTCACCTCACTCATCTTAGTTTTGCAGATGATCTTTTGGTGTTTACAGATGGTTCAACCCAGTCTATACAAGGGGTTTTGAAAGTCATGTCTGATTTTGCTGCTATTTTTGGTCTTCATATTAATCTCTCAAAGTCTTCCACTTTCTTAGGGGGTTGCATTCTGCCAGGTGCTGTTTCTCTTATAAATGAGATTGGTATTTCTCAAGGTTCTCTCCCCATCAAATATCTTGGTCCCCCTTTATCTACCAAGACTCTTTCAAGGATTGATTACGAGCCTTTAACAAAGAAGATCAAGTCAAAAATGACCAGTTGGGCTGCCAGAACTCTATCCTATGCGGGACGGGTTCAGCTTATGAAATCTGTTGTTTACAGTCTCACTAATTGTTGGTTTTCAGTCCTCCAGCTTCCAGGTCGCTGTCTAAAAGAAATTGAAAGTCTCTGCTCTGCTTTTCTTTGGGCAGGGAATCCAAATGACAAGCACAAATCAAAAGTATGTTGGAAGGATGTCTGTATTCCTGTTTCTGAAGGGGGTTTGGGGATTTGGTCTTTAAAAATCTCATCTCTTCTCTTCGCTTTTCATCTCATTTGGCGAATTGTTTCTTGTTCTGCTTCTTTGTGGGTAGCCTGGACTCACCATTACCTACTCCGCCAGTCCTCATTTTGGGATATAAAGGTTGGAACTCATGGGTCATGGATTTGGAGAAAGCTCCTTAAACTTTGACCTGTAGTATATGATTTTATCAGGATTGATATACACTATGGCAGAGATACTTCCTTTTGGACTGATAATTGTAGCTCATTATGTAATCTTCTACTTTTATGGGAGAGTCAGGAACAAGGTATCTCGGGATTTCTCGAAACGCTAAGGTCAGTTCTGCATTTGCAAATACTTCTTGGCTTTATCATTCTGTAGTTATTAGGAGATTCTCAAATATTATTCAACATCTTCAAGCTGTGAAACCTCCTAACAATGATGCTAGATATCACTTAGTTCTATGACGTCATTCTTCTGATTCTTTTCGGCTTTCTTTCTCTGCCTCTAAGACTTGGCAGCAACTCAGTACGCGACATGATCAGGTACCTTGGCACAAACTTCTCTGGTTCTCCCAATCTGTGCCTCGTTTTGCTTTCATTACATGGCTAGCAGTTAGGGACAGATTGTCTACTAGAGTTAGGATGAGATTACGGGGCTGTACTCAAAGATGTGTTCTATGTGGTGAACAAGTCGAGTCTTAGGACCATCTTTTCTTTGCTTGTCCTTTTAGTTTTACTATTTGGATGGAGCTATGCTCTTGTTTGCTACCTTCTATCATATCTCCGGAATGGAATACTACAGTCTCTTCACTCTCGGCTGGTAATTTGAGGCATATGGACAGTATTCTTTCAAAGATGACTTTTCTAACTTCTATTTACTACATTTGGAGAGAGCGTAATGCTCGAATTCATGGCAGGGTTTGGACTAACACCTCTGGTATTGTTCGTATAGTGGACAAGACTATTCGAAACCGTATCTCCTCTCTTAGTTATAAAGCTTCTCATAGATAGAGGGCCTTCTTAGGCGTTTGTTTGAAGTGAGACAAAACTTATTTCCTTTTATTCTTTTTATTGGCTTTTCTTATGCCAATCTGTGTAAATAACTAATTTTTTTGTTGATCAATTAAATTTGAAATTTCAACAAAAAAACAAGACAAAACAAGATAAATAATAATTTTTTGCCTAATTTTTTCTGTCAATAAGTAACTATTAGATTGACAACGGCCTGATATATAATCTAGATTTTTTTAAAAGAGTATGGTAAGATTCAAACTCAGTACCACGTACCTAACTAAATGAATAGCAAACCAACCGGACACCTATTTCTTGATAATTTTCTTACCTAATTACATAGATGATATCTATTATTATATACACAGTTAAATATATAATTTGCTCTCCCATATTTATTTAAATTTCTTGAAATAAAAAAGTAAAGGTTCCTATTGGGATATTTGGAATTTAATATTTGTTTTTCTATTTTAAAATTATGCTTATAAGCAATTAAACTACACTAAACTAATATGTACCAGAGTTTGGTTAACATTCAAATGAAAGCTTGTAAGAACTTCCTCAATGGTGAGATTTTAAAATTTGGGGTCTTATTTAAATTATTAAAAAAAAATAAGAAAGAGAACAATTTGAAGTTCTTAAAATTTGTCACATTTTTATTGGTTCAACTTTTTACTAAAAATAATAATTTTTATTTTTATTAAAATAATATTATTAAAAGGTTTATATTCATTTTTAGATTCTCCTTATTAGAGATGGTCTAAGCGACCTCTAGTGGGTCCAACGTTATAACATTAATTATTTTTGTTTGAGTTTTTTGTAATGATATTGGCACATTACAACAATAGTATGATGTTATAGTGAATTTGATTCAATCAACAGAAATTCAAGATTAAAATTGGAAATCAACTCAAGTTATAAGTTTAAAAATTTTAAAACAAATTTGGGGGGAAATATCTTATGTGAAATGATTGAGTATCATTTCTGTTGCATATTACATCCGAATTTGATTCCAGAAAATAGTAATTACTCTACATGCTATTGTTAAACACTTAAGAGATTTGTATTGATTGATATTTTTAGATCCAATTGCTGACAAAAAAATAGTTAATGGCTTCATCTACCATTTTATTTTCAATACATTTTATTAATTAATCGACATAGATTTGTAAATCTGTTGACACTTGACATCATAGAAACTAAATAATCCTTTTGATAATCAAATATATAGATGTTTTTTAACAATTGGATCGATAAGTTTGATCCATAGCATAAAATTTAGTCCTAAAATCTCTATTTTGTAATCTATGATATGTAGGGGAGAGATACTAAACCCTTGATATCATAATATTGAGAAGAACAAGGAAAATAATCAAATATACTTAGACTTTTTAAATAAGTTTAACCTTGATAAATTTGGTCTAACTAACAAAAAAGTGGAAATTAACAAAAAGAAGAGAGTTAATTTGGTCTAATTCACAAAGCTTTAGTTCGAATTTAACATGAGAAATTGCACTAGATAACACAATTAGCTTTAGTATTTAGTTCTGAAAATGACCTATGATACATAGGTTCCTGTAGCAAACTTTAGGTCTTTTTTGCCCTTTTTCATCTTTATCTTTCTCCTTCACTCTTCTCTCTCTATTCACCATTGTTGTCTATCTTTTCTCAATCTCTTTTCTCTCTCTTTTCGTTTAATATAATAACTTGTTTGATTTTATTTTTTTGGATTAGTTCAAGAACTGATATTTTTTTGGAAGATTTTAAGTTGTGTGACCGAAATTGGAAAAGTCTTGTTGGAAACTATCTTATTGCGAAGTTTTGGGTTTTAATTTGAGCTATGAAATTTGATTTTGAAAGAAGAAAAGTTAAAATTGAATCTTTATGACTCAATCTTAGATGATGAGTTTCTGGGTTTGTTTCATGAAAAAGTTAAGATTTGGTTTTTGGATTTTCAGATTGGAAGTTTCTTAGTTATAGTCATTATGTGTTAGCCAAAATCATCAACATTCTGCTTTTTCTCTTCTTAAGCCTAATTATTTAAGATTTTGATTATAAACAACGTTTCTGAGTTATAGTCAGTATAATTTAGTTTGATTTCTGGGTGTGGTATGAGTTTTGGTGTTCTTCGGTTGTGAGTTTAAGCAGCAAGTTCTTCACTTTGTTTCTAATGCTATATGCAAACGAATCAATTGACTTCAAATAATTTAAATAACTGACATATATATTTTTTGCATACTTATTTATGTAATAACTGCAAATTTTTATAAGTAGTTCAACAAGGAGTCTATCATTTCACTATAATTCTTCATAGCCAAAGATGGAGACTTGATAACTACATAACCGTATAACTGGCATGACTAAGCTTTAGTCTCGATTTAGAACATGATTTCCGGTGGTAGCATTGGTTGCATTTAACTTTGTATTTTGCATATCCAAAATGTTTTTACATTTTCTTATTTTAGTTTTCACCTTTGCGACCAATGTTATTTCTACTAGGTCACTACCTCTGGGTTGCCTTCTAGAGTCCCTCATGATACCATCAACACCATATGCTCACTTGAACTTATTTATATAGTTTGCACCTATTCAAATGTTTTGCACCTATCATATGTTTTACATTTATTTATATGTTACAATCTGATTTACAGGGTAACATCCAGTCCATCGTATACCAGAAATATGTTGTCCCGAAGAAAAAGACCTGATGTGGTTTGATGAAGAAACCAACTAGGAGGTCCATCCCATGTTGTAGATGATTCAAGGAAGGAGCGAAGAGATGTATAAGCTTGAGTACCACTGCAAGAGATTGCTCTCTGTATTTATGGAAAACAACCTGTGACCATCCTGTATTATGCTTATTTATATGTCTCGAACTGTGTAAGTGTGCTTCATTTTGTAAACTCTTGTCCTTTTTTACCCAACATCTTTTTCACATTATTTTGTAGCTAATATATACGTTTCAAGCTAACAAATACATTTGCATCTAACAAAAAATTGTCTTATGTTTACGGATTCTCACTTGAAACCTTATATCTTTGTTACCACACACCAGTTCATATCATATTTATATATAACATGAAGTTTTACAGTAACTACATAATTTACCGCAAATACACAATTTGTCGACAAATTATTAGTTTTCTACTTTGATACTTGTTTTCCGTAAACTCGCCATCATTTTGTTCACGAGTGTCTGAAACACACCTTTAACCCTAGTTATGGATCTTGTTAACAATTTAAGTTAAATTCTCCAAAAAACACTAAAGATGATTCAGGAAAGTGCAAAGAGATGGACAAGCTTGAGTACCATTGGAAGAAATTGCTCTCTGTGTTTGTGAAAAACAACCTGGTGACCATCCAATATTATGCTTATTTATATGTCATGTACAAGAGCGTTGTGCATGAAGTGTAGCCAGACTTTATTTTGCAATCAGTAATACGATAAGCGAGAACTGAACATATATAATCTACTCCTTGTCTGTGCCCCCAACTCTTGTATAGCTTCCCTGAGATTGTCTTCTGTTTGCGGGTTCTTACTTGGAACCTCATATCTTTGTTACCACACACCAGTTCATATTAATTTTGCAGCAAACTATATTTATTTACATCTAACAGGAAATTTTACTACAACCACATAATTCACCACAATTACACGTTTTCTTGACAAAGTATTAGTTTTCGGTTTAGTCACTTATTTCCCGTAAACTCGCCATCATCTTCTTCATGACTGTCTGAAGCACACCTTCAACACTACCTATGGTTTTTGTTAAAAATTTAAGAAAATGAAATGGTTATGCTAGGGAAAAGTTATCAAGAGTTAGAAACCCCAAAAACACTGAAGGAATCACAAGCCTAGTACAAGGCTTCGATTCCGTAATGAAATCTATAAATCCTCTATGTCTCTATCAAATTTATAGATCCCGAAAGATTTTCAAAAAAAAATTCACCAATTCGAATTTAATTGAAATATCGAACAATAATACCAGCAAATCATTATTCTTAGATATAATTTCTGAAACCCAGATATAAATCATTATTGCAGATTGCTGAAATCTGTAATAAAAATTGATGAAAGAGAGAAAAGAGGATAAACAAAGAAGAAGAGAAAAGAGAGATGGTAAGAAGAAGAGATATTAAGAAGAAAGAGAAAGAGGAAGACAAGAATGAATGGAGGAGACAAGAATGAATGAAGATGGTGGGCCATAGTTAAATATTTTTTTTTTTGAGGAGTGTTTTGTCTTCTCTATTATATGGCCCACTGCTATATACCTAAATATGAAAACTACATGTTACTTTCTTAATAAGTTTTTGTATTTGCGCTAGTTACTTAATTCTCCCATTTAATATTAGTAAATCACAAAGTATGATCAAAACCATGTCTATGACTTGAAAGTGTATTGGATCGAATTTTTTCTTTTTTTTACATTTCAATATCCATAAAATTTTGTTTTAATTTAACATTTTTTAAAAATTGAAAAAGCTCTGTATGCTTTTTGTTAAAGTGTTTAGAGCATCCTCAACCATGGAGTTCTTAATTGGAGATTCTTAATTATAAAATATTATTATTTTTATAAAAATTTAGTTATTTATTTATTTTTAAAATAAAAGAATAAATATATTCAATTATATTAGGACAAGTATATAAAAGGGGTTCTTATTTGACAAGAATAAGAAACTTAAGGTTCTTATTTTAGAACCCCTTCTCTTCTCTCTCCTAAATTTTAACATTTTTTTTATTTTTTTAATCATAGGAACCCTTTAAAAACTTACCATTGAAGTTGCTCTTATATTCCTCTACTGTATACATATATATATATATAATCAACTCATATGAAAAAGGAATTATGTTTTTTTTTTGTTGACGGCAAAATATATTGATAGAAAATGAGACAGATACATCAAAAACCACAAGCTGTCTCTCTAGCACAACAAGCTAGAGTATCTGCTCTATGATTCAAAATACGTGGCACAAAAGAAATAGAGAAAATAGAGAATAAAGATCGTAAACGGGTGAATTCTTCCTGATAGGAGAGGAAAGTCGGCCATTCCTCAGATTGCTCCATTATCTTCAGTACCGATTCGCAATCCATCAAAAGCTCGACCTCCAAAAACTGAAATGTCAAAAGAGACTCCATCGCCCAAAGAACAACTTCTACTTTGGAGTGAAGGGCGGAAAGACTTCTATGAACAGTTCGAGCTCCCATACATGCTCCCTCCACTGAATCTGGAAAATTGAACCAGCCTAAACCTGTTTTGAGGTCCGAGTTCTTCCAGGAAGCATCTACAAAGCATTTGATACCTGTGAAGCTTTGATTAGATGTGGTAGGAAAAGCCAGAGAAGCCTTTGGAATAATCGTATTGGCAATGAGAGGGGTCCTTGGTTTTTTTAGTTCAGCATGTGCCATGGACCATTCTTTATAATCCGCCTCTGCATTTTGAATGATGCAGCGTGGATCAGTATTAATATTTGAGAAGCATTGATCATTTCTTTCTTTCCAAATATGCCAAATAATCCATGGGAAGTATTTAAACTTTTCTTTGTCTAGTAAGCGCCAGAAAAGATAGTCCAAATTGTACCAAATTTACCCACCTCGGAAGACATCTACTGCGGAGGGGATCTTAGAAAGGAATTATGTTTTTTTTAATATTATTGGTCAAATACAATACATTCCATAAATATAAGTTCATATTAGACTCATATTATTATTAAAGGTCCCGACAACAACATGCGTCCCTATTACACCATCCACGAACATAACCATGTTCTCTACAATAAGGAGTGCAATCTCCCCCAAAAAGATTACATGTATCTACTCCAGAAAAGCAGTAAACTTCTCTCTGCTTTATTCCATAACCTATTTATTATTAAAAATTATTATATTAATATAAGCATCTTTTATAAATTAAATAACTAAAGAATGTCAGTATCTATAAAAATATAAACTTATTTGAAATACTACCTGTTGCAGTACGACCATAAACATATGATGTGACGAAAAAGACAATGAAAACAAGTGAAACAAAATATTTCATTGTGGTAACCATTTTTATAATTTTTGATTGATATTTTTTTTTTGTGTGTGTGAGTTTTCATTGTTAAAATAGGCATACATATAGCAACCTAAACATAGATCCAATAATTATGTTACTTATTTTCTGGTCAATATAGAAAATAACATAATATTTGAATGTATTTATTTTTTTCATTTTACAGTCAAAGAAAACACATATTAACAAAAGTAAAACAAATAATAATTTTCTTACCTAATTACATAGATGATATTTATCATTCTATACATAGCTAATTATGTAATTTGTCTCCCATATTTATTTAATTTTTTGAAAATAAAAATAAAGATATTTCTTCTAACTGTGACTTGAATGTGACCCTTTACTTGTTTTCTTCTGTTTATTGGCTTGATTGTGATATGTATCTCCTTTGTCTTCCTGAATGTCCTTGTACATGACTTCCTCTTTGAATACTACATCACGGCTAGTGACCATTTTACTTTATCCAAGAAGCAAATTTTGTAACCCAGTTTCCCTTATCTAACCTACAAATATACCTTTGAGTGCTCTCAAGCTTATCTTATCTTGAATAGTGTGTACGTAAGCAACACATCCAAAACTCTTTAAGTGTTTGTAGATTAGATTTGAATTTCCCCCAAAGTTCTTATGGAATTTCATAGTTAATAGATGATGAAGATGATCTATTAATTATATATACAATTGTGTTAGCACCTTCAACCTAATCCTTTCCACCCAAACCTGAATCAGATAACATGTTCCTAACATTTTCCATGATAATCTGATTCATTCTTTCTGATACACCATTTTGCTATAGTGTATAAAGAAAAGTCTTATGTCTCTTTATACTCGATGTCTTGTATAACTCATCAAGCTGTGAGTTACAAAACTCTATATCCATTATCATTTCTTAGACATTTTATCCTCTTTCTTGTTTGGTTCTCTACTAATGTCTTCCATTTTGCAAAGGTTTGAAAGGCAGCTCTTTTCCTTTTCAAAAAATATATCCAAAGTCTTCTTAGAATAGTCATCTATGAAACTAATAAAATACTAAGCACCAGATATGATAAGCATACTGTTCTGTGATCCCCATAAATCCGAGTGTACATGCTCTAAAATATCCTTTGTCGAATGCTTTCCTTCAAAGACACTTTGTCGATGTGACTTTCCCAAAGCATACGCTTCACAGAACCCTAACTCTTTAACTTCTTCTCTATTTAAGCAACCTTTCTTAAATAAAGTCTCCATTGATATTTTGCCCATATGACCCAGTCTTCGATGCCATCTCTTGGTTGTGTGAGTGTCAGATTTTGTAGCATTTTCTTGACCCTTTCTGACCTGACCCTGCAAACAATACAAACCATTCCTCTTTGCACCTGATAGAACTTTCTTTCCTTCTCTATAAAAATGTATCTTCAAGTCTCCTCCAATGTAGTTACGGCCTGATTCTTCTAGCTGACCATATAAGATCAAATTTCTACTCATATTAGGTATACCTGACATCTTTGAGACTGATTACTGTACCATCTGAATTCTCAATCTTTATCTTCCCTATTCCCTTTACTTCACATACTGCATCATTCCTGCACACATTTCTTCTCTAATTCCTCAAAGTCCATGAGATATTCTTTCCTTAGTGTAATGTGAAATGTGCATCTAGAATCGAGTATCCATTCATACTCTATAGCTACTAGACTTACTGCGAGAGCCGAGGATTTTCGGTGAAATGACTGCAACATTAGTTGAGTTATGACCCTTTTAACACCTCTTTGATCTTCCTTTTCTTTTCCTTTTAACGCCTCTTGTTTCTGATCTTCCTCTACTTTCAGCTGTAAATCCTACAGGTAACCCATTTTTCTTGTACAAAAGACCCTTCTGGAGTAGGTTTGATTCCATACCATAGGCTCTAATAATAACATCGTTCATTGATGAAGTGTCTTTTGCATTACGAAACTGTAATGTATGAACTAAGGGATTATACAATGGTGGTAAAGTATTAAGCAAACCGATTTCTTGATCTTCATGTTGAATATTGACCTTTAGACGTGCCAAATCATTTATTAATTTGAGAAATACGTCAAGATTCTACTCAATTGTCTTATCTTTGTCCATCCTTGAATAAGAGAATTCCTTCTTGAGATATATTCAGTTCGCTTTTGTCTTAGTTTGGTAATCTCTCTCTAATTTCTTCCACTGATTGTAAGTGGTTGACTCATGCATGATCTTCCTTAGCACTAGGTTTGTTAGACATTGACAATGTAGACTCCTTGCTTGTCTGTCTTTGACTTCCCATTTTGGATCTTTCTTCTTAACCTTTAACTCAACCTTAATTTCCATTTCTGAGTCAAAAGCTTGTTCAACTGTCTATACCTCCTCTAGATCGTGTTCCAAAACCCCAAGAAGATTCTGAAGTTCAAACTGACCCAACATTCGGTATTTTCATAGACCAAAACCCCTTTTACCATCAAATTTATCGACCTCAAACTTCCCTCGTGTCTCTTCCATGATTGATTTATTTTAGAATACCTTAGAGAATAACCTGCAGAATTATTATCTAAAGATTTGAGATATCCTGAATCAATTTTAATTCAAACACAGATTCATAATTTTTAAATGCTTTAGCAAAAGATTGAGATATGAGTGGCTTATTCGATTTGTTTCAAGTTCTATTCTTATATCTCAATTCATTTGACTTGATCTTTGTTATCTCTAGGATCGAGGATGCTTCACGCCGTGATGGAACTCAACGTCTTGTGTACTTTTTCTCCGATGAACATCTTCATCTTGTTCTTGCCTTTGATTCGCTAGATTACTAATTGCTGTTGCTTCAAGCCTGAAGCTTTGATACCACTTGTTAGGGTAACGTGCTAAAATCAGATGTAATCTTGTGGATTGATGATGAAGTAACACTCAATAGGATCGATTTTGCCTCACACAATCTCACGATGCTTGTAAGAACAACATCTTGAAAGTGTTTGAATTGATCAGAAAACTTGAGGAACAGATTGCTGAAGAATGACCAGACAACTTAAGGAAAAGATCAGAGAAGATTAATCAGATACTAAATGCATGACTGAAGATGTGGTGAAGCAGCACGTTAAAAATGAATGAACAAGTCATCCAAACAAAGTTGGAGTTTGATGATGTGTCCAAGACAAGTTGTTGTTCCAGACAAGATGTTCCACACAAGAAGTTTTTTCTTCGGAGATTGAAGCTAAGAAGTTGTTCTCGACAAGTGGTAGTATGAAGTTGTATCACGTTGCTGAGCTGGACGAGTGCCTGAACTAGACGAGAAACATATCAGCTAAAATATCAAGTTGCCTTGTTCAAGAAAAGTCAAGGTTAAGCTGGGTGAAGGCTTGTTGACCAAGGTGTTGATCAAGACAATGAGCTATTAACTGAAAAGGCAGGCCGCTGTGAAGAAGAAATGGAAAGTTATCTTAATTTGAGAGTTTCCATATCTGAAGGATTTAGGAGATTCTAGGTTAAGATGCACGACCTATAAAAAATCTTAGGATATGTAGAGCTGTCTAACACTCTAGAGATATTGGGGGAGTTTTTTTGTTTAAGGTTTAGAGAGAAAAAACTCTTGAGAGCCATTGTTGGGGTTTGAGTGTTGTTTCGTTTTGTGTTGGTGAGAATTTTAACCAGCATGTGTAAGACTTTTGAAGAAAAGTTTACATTAATAAAATGAGTTGAAGCGTTGGATCGGCGTTTTCTGATCAAAATTTTTGTGTCTTAGTGTCTATACTTTTTTAATTGGTATCAGAGCCGACCACCCAACTAAATCAGGTGAGATGCTGTGGAAAGTATGGAGAATAGACGCCAACTCGTGGTAGTTAGAGAACTGTTGATGCTGGATCCAAACAACTATGGTCATTGGAAAGTTCAGATGAAACAAATCATAAAAGGGATTGATGAAGAGGCTTGTGGGACTGTTGAAGACGGATGGAAACCACAACCTATGAAGAATGGAGAAGAAAATGTCCCTAAACCAAGGAATAGATGGACGACCGCAGAGAAGACATAGTCGAACTACAATTCCAAGGCGATGTCAGTCATCTTCACCACTCTGGCACCAAATCAGTTTAGTCAAGTACATGGATGTACAACCGCAAAGGAGGCATGGGATATTCTGCAGGTATCGTTTGAAGGAACCTCTAGTGTGAAGCGGACTAGAGTTGACATGCTGGCAACACGTTTTGAAGCTATCACTATGGAAGAACATGAATCTATACAATTATTAAGCAACAAACTCAGCTCTCTGTCTCATGAAGCTTTGGTCCTGAGAAAGGTCTACAAAGATAAGAAACTAGTGAAAGTTTTTTTGTGCTGTCTTTCTACAAAATTCTATGGACATTGATCTGTTCTTGAGGTAACACCAAACTCTGACAACATGAGTTTTGCTGAAGTTGTTGGTATGATGTAGGCATATGAAATTCAACTCAATAACGGAATTGAACCTCGTCATGGGAAAGGATTGCCCTGTTGGCTGAAGGAAAAATAAAATCACAGAAAGATGATCTAGACAACCAAGTGGGATTGATCGTGAAGAATTATCTCAGGAAGTTTGAAAGAGGACAAAAAAGGGACAATCATATATCTATGAGACAGATGTCTGAGATGGAACAACAGCAATCTGACAACAGTGTCTGGAGTGTCAAGAATATGCTCATTTCAAAGCTGATTGTCCAACTATCAAAAGGAAGATGACAATAAAGTGCTTCAAGTGTCAAGGGTATGTTCATATTAAATCTGATCGCATAAGGAGTTCAAAGCGGAAAGACAAGAGGGCATCTGTAAGCTGGAGGGAGACTGACACAGAAGATGAAGGTGAGAAAATTGATTTGGATGCGCATATGGCACAATTTGATCTGGTCGATTTATCAGAAGAAATAGATCATGTGGCTGGTAATAAGGAGAGAGAACAAACATCTGTCGTTCAATATGATCAAGATTCTAAAACTGACCAAGACTTAGAAGAAGAGGATGATTTGGGATTGTCTCTTATCAATGAACTACGGATTGTTTGTTAACACCTTGTTGATCTGAAAGAGAAAAATAGCAAGCTGATCTCTGAGAACAAGGTTATGTCAGAAAAAGTTCAGAAACTCAATACAGAGTTGGAGATTGAAATGGGCAAGAATATAGAACTTGAAAGTCAACTTTCTGAACAACTTAAGAATATCAAGTTGCTCACTAAAGGTACAAAAGATCTTGACAGAATTCTGCAGTCCGGACACACAGACAAAGAAAATTGGGGACTAGGATATCAAGAAGCTGAGAATACAACTGCAAGCACTATCTTTGTTAAAGCGGAAGGAACAGAGTCTGCTCCTAAAACAGAGTACAAAGCAACCAAAGCATCTCAAGCAACCTCATGAGCACCTGCCAGATCCCAAGACTCTGGTTATTTAAACCAATACTCGCACATAGTTTACAGGCCAAAATTACTTGATTGTTGGTTTTGTGGAAAGCATGGTCATATCAAGGCTCAATGACATAGCTATCTAAACAGAATCAAGGAAGCGATTAAGTATGAAAAAGTATACTGGGACAATAAGATGAAGAACAGACTTTGGGTTCAAAATCATGATATATATCATTGTCGTGATCATGTTACAGACTTAAGATATTGTGACAAGAAAAGATCACGAGAAATGAAGGACACACAGGTCAGTAGGATGAAGTCTAAGTTTGTACCAGATAAACGAATAGCAACTTGTGGTGAGGAAAGAAGAAAGACTCAGTCTTGGAAAACACACGTCTATGGAACAAGTCAAAGCACAAAGGTTAATTAGAGGAAACAACGTCGTGATGTACTGAATAACAGCCGATTGTCTAACCACTCAAGACACATATGGTGTCATTCCCGATAATCCATAGACACAAACATATGAGTACGCCCTTTAAATGATAAATAACTGTACCGTAAGTCGTAAATAGTTGTTTGTGAATATTTTAATTTTCTTGTCATTGATTTTATGAATTGATTGTGGGAAGCTGATAGTAATTGATCATATGGACACATGGGGACAATATGCTTAGATATTCACCAAACTATTAAATATAATCCAATTTTGTTGAACTAAACATGGTTTTGGTATTTGTGAGTTTGTGCTGATTAGAGACATGAACATGATCTGTAAAAGAATGGCACAACTCTGAAAGATGAAGACTGATATCAGGTTTGATTGAGTCTATAGAAAACAGCTGCCTGTGATGTGTTTCTGTGTTGAATTTGTGCAAAGAGCTATGTAATTGTGAACCATGAGATCAAAGAGCTGAGGAGAGCAATTGTATCAGCTGATTGAGAAGTCAAGTGATGCCCCTGATACAACACTGTTTCACATCATGGACCAGTGATATATATAAGAACACCGAATTGAGAAGTCAAGTGATACTCGTGTTCCATTTAAGTGCGTTCAAGTGGGTGAACACTGAGTCAAGAAAATAAACAATGATTTGTTCACTTCATGTACAGTCAAGTGTGTGTATCGGAAAATAAAAGGAAAAGAAAAGGTGATTTCATCAATACACAGTACCTTGTGTCTCTCCAAAGGATATTCCAGCTGCCTGTTTCACGGTGTCACGAACAGAGTGCTGGAACAAGCACATGATAAAGGCATGCCTGGTGAAAGACTAGCCATATATCTTGGATCTGATCAAAAGTCTCGATGATTAAGATGCGTGTTGTGCTGTAAGGATCCATGTTCAACTTGTCAATAATCAGCATATTTCAAGGTATTGAGTTGAGTATTTTAATTTTCAAAGGATTTAATTCTTGATATGTGTTCATATGATCAATCAACTCTCTGGGTCATTCAATCGTTCATGAATCTTATTTTTAGTGTGTTGTAGACAACTTTATGTGGAATGGATTTAGGCCTAACAACTTGTGTTCCTCTATCAAAGAGTTATTTTTTCTTGCTAAGTGTGCACTAATCTGTTTGTTAAGTGTGCTAAGCGTGACCTTGAACATTCATACCTACGCTAAATTATTCAGCTCATAGGTAAGATTGACACGTAACAGGTGACTGTTCGGATGCTATTATTCTGTTCAAACATCTGTTTGTTTTTAACTTAGTTGTATACTCAAGCAGGGGGAGAAACGTTTGACTGAGGGGGAGTTTCTGTTCAGGAGGAGATGTAGATGTAGCTTATGTATTTGATCTCATCTCAGCTAACAGAACTGTGTTTAACACGACAAGTTGAATATCTCACTAATGCTAGATGAAATCTCCGTAGTGGTTGTCGTGTATCTTGTTTTTCAGGAACAATAGCAAGAAGTGCTTGAGCATCAAACTAAGTTAAAAAGGGGGAGATTGAAAGTGTTTGAATTGATCAGAAAACTGGAGGAACAGATCGCTGAAGAATGACCAGACAACTTAAGGAACAGATCAGAGAAGATTAATCAGATATTAAATGCATGACTGAATATGTGGTAAAGCAGCACGTTAAAAATGAATCAACAAGTCATCCGAACAAAGTTGGAGTTTGATGATGTGTCCAAGACAAGTTGTTGTTCCAGACAAGATGTTCCACAAAAGAAGTTTGTTCTTCGGAGATTGAAGCTAAGAAGTTGTTTTCGACAAGTGGTTGTATGAAGTTGTATCACATTGCTGAGCTGTACGAGTCCCTGAGCTAGACGAGAAACATATTAGCTAAAATGTCAAGTTGCCTTGTTCAAGAAAAGTCAAGGTTGAGCTGGGTGAAGGCTTGCTGACCAAGGTGTTGATCAAGACAATGAGCTGTTAACTGAAAACAGGCCGCTGTGAAGAAGAAATGAAAAATTATCTTAGTTTGAGAGTTTCCATATCTGAGGGATTTAGGAGATTCTAGGTTAAGATGCATGACCTATAAAAATGTCTTAGGGTGTGTAGAGCCGTCTAACACTCTAGAGATATTGGGGGAGTTTTTTTGTTTAAGGTTTAGAGAGAAAAAACTCTTGAGAGCCATTGTTGGGATTTGAGTGTTGTTTCGTTTTGTGTTGGTGAGAATTGTAACCAGCAGGTGTAAGACTTCTGAAGAAAAATTACATTAATAAAACGAGTTGAAGCGTTGGATTGATGTTTTCTGATCAAAATTTATGTAGTCTCTATACTTTTTCACATCTCTATTCAGGTTTGATGGTGGAATTCACTATCTCTTTTCTCTTTGTTTTCAGTTACAGAGTTAACGAAGATGACTTATATCTTCATTAATCAATCTCGTTTCTCTTTTACAATTAGTTTGTTGTAACAAACTAAAACTTGGATATGGGCTTCTAATATTTTACTGAGGCCCACATGAGAAATTGCTTCAGCTTCTTTTAATGGTCCGATGTGGGCTTCTAATTGACCTAGCCCATATTAATAATGATACTATGAAAATGGTCAATTTTGACTTTTATTGATGAAGAAATGGCATCGAGATTGATAGGAAAAACTGCCAAAACCTCAATAAACTTAAATGTGACCAGTGTCAATTGATATACGAATTTATATGCCAGACTTAATTCTGAATTTATTGATAAAAACTATAAATTTTATACACGAACTATTATTTTTCGGCCAAAACCAAAGTTGACCGTTAGCTTCATTAGTCAACAGTTAAATCCGTTATGTTTCCGTTAGCTGACACGTGTATGGCTAAAAAACTGACACGTGTACAGCTGAAAAAAGTTAATTAAAATAAGTTAAAATAAATTAAAATAAATTAAAATAAATTAAAATAAATTAAAATAAATTACAATAAATTACAATAAATTAAAATAAATTAAAATAAATTAAAATAAATTAAAATAAAAATAAAATAAAATAAATTAAAATAAATTAACATAAATTAAAAATAATTAAAATAAATTAAAATAAATTGAAATACATTAGAATAAAATTAAAATAAACTAAAATAAATTAAAATAAATTGAAACACATTAGAATAAATTAATTTTAAATTGAAATACATTGACATAAACTAAATTCATTAATGAAGCACCTATATAAAAGAGTTGATAATTACAACTTGGCTACAATCGTAATTGTTGAAGGTGTATCTGAGATCCTAGTTTGGCCCATGAATACCAATCAATGATTAAAATCTCTCATTCATGAACTCATCATAATTAGCTAAGAACTTGTCTCATTACTCAATGTTAACTCGGAATAGTTCATTCTCGACAATTCATCAGAATGAAAAGAACTCGGTCAACACGTCATCAAGCAAAGAAATTAAAATACCGTACTCTTTAAAACGTACTCTTCCCTACCATAAAGAACAGAATCCTTACCCATATTCTCTCTTAAACTTTCTGAGTTGGATTTTAACCTTAGACCTTAATCCTACTCGAACAATAGTCCACATGTTTCAAAAAATCATCAACTCTAAAATCTTAATTCATAAATTTTAATTTATGATAAACCCTACAAATCTTCAACAAACTAAATATTTCAAGCATGGTAATAGGAAAAGAAATGATTTGATAAAGCACCTACATAAATGTTT
>OVBA01004117.1:0-24807 GCA_900406435.1 Lepidium aucheri | reverse complement strand
TATATATATATATATAAATAATTGTTTTTAAATATATTATATATTTTAGGTATTTCGGATACCCATTCGGGTTTCGGGTTTTACCCGATCGGGTTCAGATACGCATATTCTTGTGATCTAAAACCGTTTGGGTATTTTGTAAGTTTCAGTTTGATTCGTTTTCGAGTGCTTCGAATCGGGTTCGGATTAAATTTTGGATTTCGGGTATTATGCCCAACCTAGTTACATGTTACATATTTTTATATAATTCACTTCATTGCAATTGTTTAGATTTTGATATGTATGATTGATTCATATATATATATATATTATTTCTTCAAAAGTCATAATTTTGTAATAACCATAACAATGGTGATGCTAAAACATGTAGATATTTGTATAAGACCCAAATTCAAATTAATTTTAATTAGGATTATACCCACGTTATAGCATGAGATTTTTTTTTTCAATCGGCATTCATTTGGTTCTTAGATTTGTATTGATATTTTGAACATTATTTTTGAGATGTTCTAGCGGTCCAAAATCCGAAACAAAATCAATATGAATTAGAAGAGTCGAACTTGTACCAAAACAAGCAAAATAACCCAATGGATTCTAAACATATATATTTAGGAAACCAAATCAAGAACCAAATTTTAGAGTTTTTTAAAATTAAATCTTTATTTATTTTGGATTTTCATATAAAATACTCAAATATAAACTCGATCTATACCGAACCGAATCAGATCCAAAAAAGTATAAATACCCGAATAAATGTTATATCAAAAGAGTCAAAAACCAAATAAGGAAAACAAAATCCGACAAAATGCCATAATGACCCGAATAAATGTTATATCAAAAGAGCCAAAAACAGAATTAAAAAAACTAAATCTAAAAAAATTCTATAATTAGTGCTAAATCTATGTATTCCGAAAAAAATCCAAACATGAACCGTAACCAAATAAAATTGAATTTTTACCCAATATATTTAATTTAATTTTAATCTTTTTAGAGTTTTTTCTAATTAATTTTTGTTAAATTTAAAATTTTATATAAAATTTTATAACCAAACTTACGCCTATTTTAAGGGTAGTTATGAATTTTAGGTTAATTTTTATCTTAAAGTTTATAACACAGTCAAAATGAAAGTGTTCCGCTTTAATATATTAGATGCAATTTTTCAATCTGCATACTTTTATGTAAACATCCTATAAACCATAATGCAAAGAGTCTATGTGAACATTGTGACAGATTAATCATTCATGGTATTTCACACAAATGAGGGAAAAGAGCTAAGCATTTAATTTCATGCAAACAAAATTGAGTAGATAGTAAGTTCCATTTGATTAAAAAAAAATAATGATGCACTTTCGTTTGAAGAAACAGACTTAATGGGCCTAAAAAGCCCATTTTCATAACGACGACGTTTTAAATCTCTAAATAAGGAAATCTTCTTCGAGAGCTCACAAAGAAAGGTTTTAGGTTATTGTTTTCCTTTTTGCATTACAACAATGGCGGCGAGAGGTCTTCTGCTTCGATACCTTAGAGTTAATGTCAACCCAACAATTCTAAACACTAGAGAATCTGTTCTACCTTTCACTGTTCTTCTTCGACGTTTTTCTGAGGAAGTTCGAGGTTCTTTTCTTGACAAATCTGAGGTCACAGATCGTGTTCTCTCTGTTGTCAAAAACTTCCAAAAAGTCGATCCTTCTAAGGTATTTCCTTTAATTGACCCATTTATACTTTGATTTTTCGTTGCATCGCAGTGGATTTTTGTAATTTGTAGTGATTTGATAGTTGTAGTGATGAATAGACCTTAGAAATGAAGCTTGATTGAAGCTGATATTTACTGTTCATAAGTCCATCACTTGGCAATTACTTGGTGTTATTCATTGCCTAAGTAGAGAGAGGCCATAAGATTCCACATTTTATTTCATTTTACATTTTATTCAGTTTCTACATTGCAACAAATTGGAAACTACATTGCATCTATATGTATAGGCTTTTACAATTCAACAATTTCAAAACTAAGTTGCATCTATTTTTATAGGCTTTTGTTCATATCAGTTCCTCTCTTCTAATTTTTTCTTTTTTCTTTTTTTGTGGCTTATGGAATTTGTCTTTACTTACATGAAGCAGCAATGTATACTTGTCACAAAGGGTTGGAAACTATTTGAGAGGCTAATGTATTATTCTTAAGAGATGAACCTAAAGGCCCTAACTTTCTTTAATATTTCTGTTAATTCCTGTGTTTTCCTCCATACCATGTTCGGGTGTTTCTAGCCGATGAAAAATGTATTCAGCTGATTTAGATCATTTCCATCTCAACAAGGTGGTACTAGTGTGATAGCTTGCCTTCTTCCATCTCACTATGCATAATTAGATGAAGCTTTGTAATCTTGGTTTGATGAATATGCAACATGTGTAATGTCTAGAAGCTTTCTGGAAGTTTAGCCGAGCAATCTATTTTATAACTTGTTTCTACTATAGGCTCTTGTGTTTGGGTGTTTATCTAGTGTTTCTTTGCTCTTTCGTCATTAACTCGAAACCAATTGCATTTGTTGCACTCTGAGAGTCTTTGTTAGATCTAATAATTTATCTATATCCCAACTCTTAGGTTTCAATTCCACTGGCTTTTAGGCCTGAACTCTGTGCCAATCCATTTGCGTACTGTCATTGCAGGTTTCACCAAAAGCTCATTTCCAAAATGATCTCGGCTTGGACAGTTTAGACACTGTTGAAGTTGTTATGGCATTAGAGGAGGAATTTGGGTTTGAGATACCTGATAATGAAGCAGACAAGATCCAGTCCATTGATCTAGCTGTTGACTTCATTGCTTCTCATCCTCAAGCTAAGTAAAAGAGAGAAACGTATTCTTCACCGTTCATGCATGTCTCGCACTGTCTCTACAGATTTGGTTTAGCCCAATAAGAAGCAAAAACATGTTTTTCTTTCTTTTTTTTTGTCACGAGAATGGAGAAGCTACTTTTGGCTCTACTTTGGTCACATAAATGTTAAGATGTGTTTCTGCATGATTTATAAGTTCTTTCATGGAACATTTGATTCTCTTCATTATCGTGTAAACAATCCTACACTAGTCTCATATAATAAACTCTAATTATATGTTAACGTTCATTCAATTGAAACAGATTTATAATCCGTTGCAGGTTAGACTCAGATTGTAGAATAAACTTTGTATATTAGCTGTTGTACTCTAGTTTGTTATTTGCTGTAATCAAAAGAAACAAAAGATTTGGAAAGAAATATACTGTACTCCTTATGGGTAAAAATTTCTATGTAAAATAATATCTTGAATACATTAATCGTTTTCCAACAAGCTTCAAAGAAAGCTTCTTTGGAAATTCCCAGAAGAAAATTTGGAAGCCAAACCTTCAGCCATATTCTCAGCATCAAGCTTAACCTTCTGTCTCCCAGCGGCGAGGTCGTTCTCACGGTCCCATGGCTTCCATGGATGTTTTCCCACCCACTCGTCCTTCTCAGTTTTCTCTTTGGATGAAAACAATTTCGTCTTTTTCTTCAGATGGCTTGAAGAAGAAGAAGACCCTTCTATATGCTTATCAACCAGAGACTTTGATCTTTTCTCTTTGTTATACTTGTCAACAAGCTCAGCATCCATGCTTCTTTTCATATTTTCCCCTTCGTTTGAGGCAAGCGCACTAGCTCTATTGTAAGCCTCCAAGTAACTGCAACTCCAGAAAGAACAATGATAAGAACAAAGCTACCAAACTTACCTATTCCTATCTCAATAACAAAATAGAGAGACTTGATTAATGAGAGAATGTTCTACTTTCAACCAAATGACCAAACCCTTGAAAATCTACTCCTCCATCAAACAAACTGTAGAGACTGCCACTACCTAGCTAATTGTTCTCTAACCAACTCACTGCTACAATCCAGCATTCAGTCCTAGGGTAGTTATAGTAGACCTATTAGCTAAAGATTGAGAAGCTGAACTTCTTCAAATAGTCCCAATGTGGTTTTGGCTTAAACAATGTCAGAGGTCAGAAAATGTAGTCGACAAGTACTAGTAACAAGTTGCAATTAGAGTTCTTACTTCATCTTTGCTCTTTCAGCTTTGTCCATTGGAGTATCAGTCCAGGCTGAGGTATCTCCGCGTCCTTCTCTAGCATTTCTGCTAAACGTGGTTGATTGCTGCACAACCACACCAACCTGCGAAAGAAAAAACCTCAGTGACGATCAAATATTTGAAGCCTATGCAATAATTAAGAGGCGTTTCAAGCAGTTTTCGATCTCTCACCTTTCTCTCAGGAGGAAGGGTGGTCATCCACTCGTCTCTTTTAGGTATAGGTTTAACTTCAGTTGCCGCCAGCAGCTCTTCATCGCCTTCCATTGCTATGCCTGCAAATCGAGAGGCGAGAAAAAGTTCATTACTTTTTTGTCCCATAAAAGCAAAGAGATTGAGAAGCCTGCATGACACAGTAGCTCATCATCACCTTGTGATCTTCTCCACTGGGCTGCTTCTCGCATTGATCGTAATTCAGCCTGCAGAGAAAGTAGACCATGTATTTGTTAGTCATACCCAACCAATGTATCCTGAAAGATCACAAAGATCAATCTGGCAGAACTACAAACCTTAAAAGCCTCCTGCTCCTCCTTAAGTTTTATCTTGTCATCCATTGCTTTTCGCTGCAAGATAACAGGGTAATAAAAGAGATGGGTATCAAGTAAATATATCATGGACTGCCACATGACTCAGTAAGTCTAGAATTCTGAAAGCATGTTGAAAAAAAATCACAGTATATAAATCATAAACTCACCTTTTCTGGATCCTGTAATTCCTTGAAAGCTTTATTCAGCAGAACGAAAGCTTCCTGGGCTTGAGGATGAGAGCATTTGTCAGGGTGAACAAGAAGAGATAGTTTCCAGTACCTGCAGCCAAAAATTAACTATATCAAACCATGTTACTTAATATAAATTGCATAATATTATTGAGCGCAGTAGTTATGTGACTAATAATCATTTTTCTTGTTACCAAGAGAGTAACAGAATCCATACCTCTTCTTCATATTATCAGCAGCCATATTGTGATTCACTCCTAAGACGTCATATGGACTATCAGCATCAGCTTCCATAATCCGTGTCACCTGCTTGCGTAGAGAGTATGAGTTGCTACTCTAGTGAATACCCTATCCAAAGACTTTTGAAAACAATGAATTATTCTTATAATGCCAGAAGGAAAACTAAGAACCTCTTCAAATCGCTCTGCCTCGTTTGACGATGCAACTTCTGCAACAACAGCCGGCGGAGCAGGTCCAATGAAATATTCTGAATCTTCTTCAAGCTCAGCTTCTCTGAGTTAATTTTAAGAAATATTCATTTCATGGATAATCCCTGATAAAATAAAATAAAAAGTGACAATCTTTGAGATGGTAATCAACTAAAAGCACCTAAGTTCAGCTTGAGCTTCTGTTAGCTTTGCTGCTGCAGCAAGTAACTCGGCCGATGGCATTGCAGGTCCAATCACCCTACAATCAAATTACAACACCCATCATGTTTATACTCCAAAATACCACTTAAAGATCCAATAGAATGATTAATTAATATCAAGTCACTAGAATGAACCACACAATGAGAAAGCGTGATCACCTTTTCTTCGGACCAGCAGCATCATCTGCAGAATTGGATCCCAGATTATTCTCATCTGTCAAACTCTTTTTTGTCCCATCACTTCCACTAGAAGCTGCTTCAGTGTTCTTCAATGGGGCCGAAACGTCAAGGTTGTTCTCAACCTCTTCACTGCTGCCACTAATAAGATGTCCCACTATATCTAAAGAAGGAGAAGCCCCTGGTGGTAATAAGAAGACTCTATCCCCACGCTCCTTTAACTTCAAAGAAAGAAACAACTTCTTCAACCGCTTCTTCAAAGTAGTCTCAGAAATACCTTTTATATCAACTGCTTGCCCATCATCAATCATTTTCAAAAGCTACAAAAGGGCAAGAACATTGAAATCAGATAACAGAGTACTTGGACGCATAGCAGTACCAAATATTTCAGGTTCAACACAGATTCTACTGTTCATAACTTGAACCATCCAGAGGAAAAAGTATTACATTACCAGTTTCAAATCATTGCCAACATTAGGAAACTCCAACAGCATCTCTTTTACCACAGTTTCAGGCTCATCCTGTGAATTCTCTTTATCAGACATGGAGTCAGAAGCAGAGGGGGACTCTGTATCAGAGTCATAGTCTCGCTTCTTGGTCTTCTTCTTCATCTTCCTATCCCTCCTCTTTCTCTCCCTTCTCTCCATCTTCTTCCTCTTCTTTTCCTTCTCTCTCTTCCTCCGCCTATCCCTCTCATAACTTCCTCCGTCACTTTTCCGCCGCTCCCTTTGCTTCCTCCGCCGCTTTCGGGAAGACGAATCGGACTCGTCGGAGCTGTAGGAGGAAAAAGACGACGATGATGCTGAAGATGGAGAATCATCTTCCGAATCACTATCTCTCTTCTTCCTATGCTTACCCATTTTGTTCAATCCCTAAATCAGATTTCAAAAACAATCATAAAAACCTAGAAACTCTCTTCAAAAGTCTGATAGTTGAAGCGTGAATTACCAATCACCATATTGAAACGTAAAACGTAATATCTATATTACCTAATCTCTACTCATCCGGCACCGTTGAGAACGGTAGTTAACTTTTCCGGTGAAGAACGATAATTAACTTTCCCGGTGAAGAACTCCGTCTGAACCAGATCTTCGTCGGCGGTCACTGGCTTACGTTTGTTAAGTACGTTCCTTTAAGTCGTGTACGAGAATAGCTAGGGATCGACTTAAACTGCGCCGCTTTAGTTTTTTTTTTTTTTCTAATAAAAAAGAGTTAAAGATGAAAATGCATGTTTTTTTTTTCCTTTCATGAAACTTACAATAACCTAAATTGATATTGACGGAAATGGACTTTGTATTGACTGATAAATGAAGAATCAGAGTATTGATTCTAAGAGTAATTCAGCTGATAATAGGCTCTCAAATCTATGTAATAAGGTTACGATAAGTGATCATAATTAACAAGACACGAAGCTTATCAATGTCTTTGTTCTTGAAATATCATCAAGTTTCTCAAATTAAAAAAATTTAGATTTTTAATTTGTAGCGTACAAACATGTAAAACCTTTGATCTAAGATTAAATTAAAGGTGTATCAGAAAACCAAATGCTGTGAAGGTGATTTGAACAAAGATCTGTTGAATCATCATATCTCACCAGCTGCACCTACACCAACATCAGGTAACAATCAGGTTCATATCTTACAACTCACTTCAAACAAATATATATCTCTATGTCTATAATTCCATCATTCATTCCCAATCGAGATAATTCCACCTAACTTAAAAGTTATAACCAAATTGTATAAATCTATGGCACCAAGATAGCCCTACAGATATATAAACGTACCCACATGGTATCCTTCTGGGATCATAAGGTTTTAGGACTTCTTTGTAAGAAAAAGAAAAAGAAATTTTGTTCATAGTAATTGTGTTGTGACTACCTTTGATTGTTTTGGGAGAAGTAAAAGTGGAATCATCTTCTCCTGGCAGGCTGCTGCACTTGTGCGCCTCTTGCCTGTCCACCCGCTTGTTCTTCAGCCATGTTTGATGCTTGTGTCACAGCATTCATCACTACAAGTCCCAGCGGTATCAAGTACATCCACTGGCATATCATATATAAAATTTTACATCAAGACCTAATTTAAAAGGAATCATCACAAAAGATCTTTATTGCATTACTTACATATTTCGCCCAAAATGATCTCTCTGGGGGTGGTTCAACTTCTCCCTCTGGATTCTCACCGCCTATAATCTCCTCAGTGAATATTGGAGTTCTGCGGAACATTAAAGTAAACATAAGCCAAAATATTAGTGTTATTAAGCTATGCGTGGAGGCAAAGGTATTTAATGATATAGCTAGATGAACTAACAAAAGTTTTTTTGGTACATAGAACATATAAATGAGCAGGTTTCATGCAGAGTCAAAGCCATTTGATGTAAGGGAAAAAAAAACACTAAATGTTCTACCTTGGCGCCTGCTCACTGCTTTTCAGAATTGTGTGAGAGTTAAAAGACCATTTTGCTGGCTACAGTAAGCGAAGAAAGATAAACACAAATCAGATCGCATAGATAATCAATATGAAAAGCTCTCAAAAATATGTAACCGTCTTCTTCATAATTTCACGGTTTTAGAGTTCAAGTAAATAAGGGATGTGAAAGGTCCCATGGGCGGATTCCATCAGAAAAGATCACTGTTAGTGACACTTAGAGAGACCAGCAAATCTCCTACTCTGTTTATTGGTGTACAGTACTCGAATCAATCCAAAACATAAAAGATTATTCTTTCAATGAACCACATTTCCCCCGCAAAATTTGGCAGAAGACACCCAACACCCATCACTTCAAACTACACCCAAATCACACGTTTATGAAATGTAAACAATGGTTCTAAGACCACATTCTCACATGTCTTATCTTCTTTTAATGGGGTTTCCTCACAAAAGTTTCTGCGGAAGTATCAATATATTGCAGGCTGCTTATAGATAGTTCACTTATACTGAAAATACATAAGCAAAATAGAGAAAGAAGGTCCAATACTTACTTCTAAAAATATGACTCAAAACTATATTTATCCCAGAGAAAATTGCCAACCGAAAGAAAAAGGAATCAATTACATCATCTGAATTCATAACTTATCTAGTACATCAGAATCTCGAATGACAGCAAGTAATGATAAGTCCACGTCCTATTTATCTCAATTAGAGTTTAAAATAAAACTAGAAACTAGGAGAATAACCATGACTTACAAGTTTGTATTGTCGAGGATATTGACACGCCCCAGGAGAACCATAACTAACCGCCAAGATGTTGGCACCTTCCTGCAAGCGAAGACAGTATAGCACGTAAACTAACCAAGCCAAACACAGTTTTAAACTATATTCGTAGTCCATACTTTCTGTCATCCACAGTGTAGTTAAATTCCTAAGGTGCAAACTTAAATTTGAGCTCAAAAACGTTTACACCAAAAGAAAAGAAGAAGCATTACCATGTGTATAATGAAATGCTCATCCAAACCATCCTGTGGTAGACATCTCTGAAATCAAGCATGCATATTGTATTAAAACCAACGACATAGCCTAACAGAAAATTAGAAAAGACAAGAAGGAAACCAGATCACAAAAGACTGTGACTTAACGAGTCTAGGTTGTCTTTGTCAGTCTGGCCTAGGAACAACTTTTGATGTGTTTTTAGAGAACGATTAAATCTTTCCATCCAACTCAATTATACAACCAAGCTCTCCTATCTCGAAAGAGTAGAAATGGAAAGATTATTACTAGAAAACTGTAGCCTAGCAAGAGTTAAATAAGTAAAACTAAATGAATTAATCTTCAATCTAACAGGCTAACAGCAGCTACGTTGGTACAAAGAGTCTTTTGTGAAGCGTAAATTAATAGAATAAAACAAAGCCTGTAAATTTACAGCGACAGACATGAGAAAAGCACTAGCAAAGAATCAACGCTAGAAAATAAAGCACGTCGAGAACTCAAACACTAAAGATTGACATTGACTTACAGCTCTCACTGATGCAATCACAAACTCTCTCCCAGGTGGGCTGAGCACATTCGATGGAAGTCGAATCCTATAAAAGTCATCTTCTTTCAGCAGATTCTACAAATGGGTTCCAACAAAACATATTATATCTTTCTATACCAGAAGAATTAGAGAAACAGCTGAATTGCATTAGGACATTACCTTGAATGCATCTTTCTCATCAGTAGAAAATTCAATCCTCGAGAACCGCAGCTTTGTCAATGTCTGCATCACAAGATCAAGGGTAATAGATTAGTCAATAAAGCGGTGCTACTACTTTTGAGCTGAAAGGTATCAGATAGTTATACAATTTGATGAGAATTATATCTTCAATTTGCTTGAAGCAAGCAATATAGATCAATTCACTTCACTTCAGAGCAAGCTCAATTCGCAGAATTTGAAAATTGTACAAATTATACGAGTAGATGCGATCGAAAATCCTAACATCAATAAAGTGAATCTCGAACGATGCGATTAAAACAAAAAAAAAAAGAAAGGTAGGAAAAGGATCGGGTCGAAGGAGTAGACCTTTCCGCCATGGCTCCAAGTTTTGAGGCGAGCTGAAAAAGTACCGGCGGGGGAGAAATCAGAATCTCCGAAAGCATGTTCGAGAGGAAATTGGATTTTGGAATCCAAATCGGTAGGATCTGAGTATCTTTTTCGGATTGTAGGAGTCTGCTGTTGCGGGGGAGAAGAAGAGGTGTAAGGTTCGGTGGAGATGGGCTTTGCTCCTTCTAAACCAAACTCATCGTCGTCAACGAGGAGCTCGTCCGATTGGAAAGCAAGAGACGAGGAGAAAATGAGACAGGAGAAGAAGAAGAAAAGTGTGAGCTTCGCCATTGTTGCCCCGCTATAGAGGAGACGCAGAAAGAGGGTGGTGAAGTCAAAGAAGCTCAAGCTCGGGCGATCGAATTTTGCAAGTTCAGTTATGATAAATCTGAAAACGAAATATAAATTGGAAAAAAAAAAAACTAATTTAATGACAATATATGTTTTTAAAAAAATTAACTTAAGATAACAATCTCATATCGATTGTTATTAGGGTTTTGTGCAAAACATGACATTTCAAAAGTTTTTCTACATAAAATTCTTATTATTTTTTGGATAGCATATACTCAAAAAATAGTTATTTTACATCAACAACCGATTTGGTGATTTTGATAAAAGTACCAGATTTAATTAAACCAAACTATAAATGGGGATTACATAGTTGGATCTCTATTTACCAAGTACCCACACATGGTTTTTTTGGGTGTGTTTCTACAAGAAAGAAAATAGTTTACAGATTGAAAGTTACTCCAGAAACTGCCGATAACTAAAAGTCATTAGCTTTTCTCCGTAGTTCATTCAACTCATTTTCGATCTCCGAGTCTTTGAAAGGGTATGCTGTGCTCGCCGCGACCGTGCTTCTTCCCGGAGGAAGCTCTCCTTTCTGCTTCATATCATATAAACAGAGCTTACTTAGATCATAGAAATTCATTAGCCAAACTCGTTTGTCTTTCCAGATGGACGATATTTTAGTTAGTAATGAGATTATAAACTCTCAAGCAAGAAATAAGGTTCGGTATTACAAACCTTTGAGCTTCCGGACAACTCTTTCTTCAAGCTTGCAAGATCATCATCCACAGATGTAGTTTCAAGCATTTGAAACTGCAAGTCATAAAGCAGAATAAGTTAATATCAAGCTGGTTGTATAAAATACAAGCATCTTCTCCTACCAAGAAACATACAGTAACCTAGATTGAGCTATTATCTAATAGTCATAGCAATTATATAAGGTTAAGCACCAAACTTTGTCTAATTAATGCAAGACTTTATCTCTGAAACCAATTTAAAGACCAAGTTTATCTATCCTTTTCATAGAACGACCAAGACAAAGAGATAGACAACTAACCTTCCCCTCGAGTTCATCGCTTCCAATCTGAGTAAGTGCATCCGCTTCAGACTCCATAGCCATCACTGTCAAGCACTTTCGAAACTTTAGTCTCAATGATAATACAACACAATGCCGAACGTAGAGTCTTTCACAATGAAAATTCCAACTTCAGAATGCACATACTAGTAACTCAGAGAATTAAAGAAAGAAAGGAGGAATGCTCCTCCAATGACTAACATAACATAATTCACAGTTTGGTCACACTGCACACATCAACTTAGCAAAACAACTCTTATGTCACATTGCACACATCCACAATTTTGTGTGGGGTAATAACAATACTATGTTTACAGCCACGTTGGCCAGAATCTGAAGCACTATTGCCCATGTGACCCCATCGCATACTTTGCGTACAGAGAGAAGTAACACATCTTTGGAAAAATGTGGACTCTCTACTCAATTTTAAACACTGAATGGTAAATATCTATTTTCCTCCAATCTATAGGTGAAACTTCATATTTAGAAAGGTATGATAGAACTAATTGCTATTGTTGATGCATAAACAAGTTTTAACAAGTTTTCCTCAGTTTGGAGGATCAAGTGATCGTACCCTTCTCTTCCATTTTCTCAAAAGCTGAAAGAGCACCACTTGTATTTACTGTCCCTATCATCTCTTGCACTTTAGTTGCAGTCCTAGCATGAATTAAAAACAGAAAGAGTTGGGAAAATGTATAAATCGAGAAGCATTCTATATGCACAAGCTCCCAATAAAAAATGTAAAGAAGGATACTAGGGAAATGATACAAACTTAGCAGTGCGGGCACGTGCAAGGAGCGTATCTTTCTTTGCTTTTGCCTCTTGTATCTTGCTTTCTAAGAGCTGCAAAACAAAAAGGGGCAACAACAAAACATTTACAGAACTTAATTTTTTAAGAACCAAGCTTCTACCTAAGCAATTTCAGAGGAAGAAAAAAAAAAAAACCCTATGCTGCGGGAAAAGGAAGTACTATCAAAATACATATAAAAATGTAAAGTATCTTCAACGTTATGTTCGTACAGATATAATAGTTCCTTCGGTATCAGAAAGCAACACTGGTCCAGATATCACTAGCATTTTAATGTTACGGTGGCATGATGAAAGTCATGTATACATGATTCTTTGTGTTATTGAGTAATGCAGTGACAATATATTAATCACAGCTCTGAAGAATTCAACATCTGTAGTAGGTAAATAGACAAGAAAGGTGATAACTAACCCTTGTGTTTGAAACAAGATTGTCGACAACACCTTTTTGTTGATCTAGTTGAGTTTTCAGAGCACTAGCGTTGTCCTGTTAAGAAAAAAAGGTGAACAAATAAATTACTTAGAAAGCAAAAGTTCTAAGATAATAAGATATTTTTTGGCAATGTAACTTTCCAGAAGTTGGACAATGCATGCATTCAAGAGAGTTTAATAGTAGTCGAGAAGGTATCAGCAGCTAAAAGACAGAGACAATGTTCCTTATTGTCTTCAATTCCTTAGCCGTTTGCAAAGGTTATACAAAAGTACACAATTAGGAAAACTAAAAGAAAGCTATATGGTCCTTTCCTCAAACAAAAGCACATAAAAGATGATAGCAAACATTCTGATATGTAGAAAACACAGAAAAAAAACGTTTTTGCAGCACTACATATGTCTTCTTTTTTTTTTGTCAATGCACTACATATGTCCAAATTCTTATTTTTTCTGACACTGAAAGACAGTAGTCAAAATTATGTTCAAATCCTTTTTAGCAGAAAAATCATGTTTAGCAGCATCCGTAGAGTTTTATACATGTCCAAATCCTTTTTTGTTCTGACACTGCATCCACCTTAACAAACTCAACGAACAAGGTATTTCCAAAATAATACTTGTATTTATAAACGATGCCAAGTTCTGTTGCATCTAAAAATGATTGGCCCAGGGTCAGCATTTCAGACAACTATTTGAAGTTACTTAGGGAGTTACATGCAGAATCACTGTACACTTAGATATCTAAATTTTTACTTTTAGCTTTCAACACCTCCTTACTAGACTTGAAAAAAATCCAGAGATCAATCACAAAGGGATTGAAGCATCAAACATTTAGGTCCCACACTTTTTTCATTTGCAGAGTGTAAGCAAACTCAATTAACGGAAAATTACAGATTGGAGAAAGGATAGATATAACCTACAGCAAAAGACTTTCTTCGTTTAAGGGCTTCACGTGCAAGATCCTCATCTCCTTTCGCAAGAGCAAGTTGTGCCCTTTTATACCTATTTAAGCATGTAACATGTAAGATAATTAGCTAAGTGAAGAATAAAAGAGAGCAAGGGTCTATACTAAAACAAAACATACCAATCATCAGAAGACTGCTGTGCAGCTTTATATTTGTTCTGCAACTGCTTTTGTGATGCTAAAACCTTCAGACACATCAATAATACACAAGTTAGCTAATCTCCAAAATTACGGCCTCTCAATAGTAGGGGCAAACCATACTCAGTAAAATGCTGAAGAAGAAAGACATCACAAAGGGACATTTATAAAATTTACTTGTGCAGCTTTATAATTTAATGCTCAAGAATAAAATGTACCTGTGCAGTGGCTTGACGCATCTTTGTCAAATCACTATTCATTTCAATGACAGTTTGCTCTAGGATTTTCTCAGGGTCTTCGAAGGAGCTTATGAGTGCATTTGCATATGACTTCGCTTATTAAAATGAAAATAAACATTAGAATTGATTAATGAACTCCAATGCATTCGAGTTGTAGATACAGAATCAGTAAGGTTACAAGTACCTTGACCACTCTAGAAAACCTTTCGAAAAGATTCATCGTAGCACCATGACCATTGCACTTGAGTCTATTTGCACAAGCTAATCTCAGCTCGTTCACTCTCAGAGCTCCACCTTGTATATTAAAACACAGTAATCCGCTTGAGTTAAACAGTAAGTTCATAAGAATATCAGTCCAACACATAACTATGATCAAGAGAACTATATAGGATATATGTGAAACAGTCAAATGATATACCAAAAAGCACAATTCTAATCTTAAAATTCAAAAATACTTGTTCAAAAAGCATAATTTAAACCCAATTTTACTTCGGTCACTCTCTGACCAATCACGTTCATAGTTTATTTTCAAGGCAATATCTAAATAAGTGCACTAATTTCCTACGAGCAATCAAACAACACTTAAGCTAATCGAACGAAGAGAAATAAAAGTCTGAGGAGATTAGAGAAGACGGAGACGCACCGGAGTTACCGAAGAAGGATGATCTAAGGGGTAGAACCCTGAGGGTACAAGGGCGATTAGAAGTGGAAGGGGAAGAAGAAGCAGTAGGGCGGAGAGGAGGAAATAATCCGGCGACAGGTGAAGCTTTGAGAGCCATTTCAATGGCGGAAGGAAAGTTTCGATTCGTATCTTCTCCTTCTCTCGCCTCCTTCGCTTTTGCTGATTGGAGGATTCTTGTGGTGTCGGAGGCAACTCGGATGTTGTTCCGTTTNGTTCCTTTTTTTTTTTTCCTTCTTATTAAACTACGTCGTTTTTTTTTTTTTTTAATTCTTGTAACTCTTTAACTTCTCTTTCATTATTAATAAAAACAAGTTGGATATAGCATGTATGACTCAATCTCCGAAAATATAAGTATGTTTGTCTTTAATGAATTTATCATTTATTATTAAAGTAAAAGCCACTTATAAAAGTTTACCTGCCACTAAACATAGATTTTGAAACAACTAAAAGTGATAAAAACGTAATTATTATACTAAATCTGTAAGAACCAAGTCATTATAAAACAAATAAAACATAATCGAATGATGAAACTTCCTATAGAAAAAAAAACGGAAAAATAACATAAAAACATCTAAATTCAAAAACGCGTTAAAATAAACATCTAAAATAAAAATGTCATTTTAAGTATGGTCTTTTCGTTGACTGTGTCATTTAAAGCCTGTCGTTAATTGCATTGTACCGGAGTTAAACTTTTGTTAACAAGAGTCTTTATGTAAAACGACCTTGTTTTTGAAACTAAAAAGTATAGAATTAAAAACGAGGAAAATGCCATAAAAAACCTCTAAATTCAAAAACATGTCGAAATAAACACCTATTTTAAAATTGTCATTTTAAGCATAGTCTTTACGTTGACGAGACTACTAAAGTCCTAAAAAAAACTTAAAACAACATTTGGTTCTCTGTTTGGATATATTTAGATTTGATACTACATTAATAACATTGTAGATTAAAAAAAAATAGATACATTGATATCAAGGAAAGTAAATAATAAAATTTCACTTTCTTTTTTATATGTTTCTTTAAGTCTCTCTCTTTATATAGAGTGTAGGTGATAACTGCAGAATTATGTTGAATGCAAAATTAGGCATATTTTTTAATGTAAAAACTTGCAGAATTACTTAAAATCAATTGGTAATAGCTGAATTCTGATGAATGTGAACTCTGACAAAAAAAAATAATTGAACTGACAAAATCCAATTCATAGCCAAACTCTGCCCTAGAATTTCATACAATCTTACTTATGTTAGTCAGTTGAACCCTTGATGCTAGATTCATATACGCAAAAAAAAAAAATTGAACTCGAGCTAAACCGAGTATGAGCCAAAATAAGTGAAATATAACAATACATGTACAGAATTATACATAGTTAATTGTTTATTTTATTTTTATATGGTATCTAGCAGTATTACTTAAAATTAAATGGTAACAACTTAATTCTGCAGAATGTAGAATTTTGTGGATTTTTTTGTCAACAAATAGATCAACATATCACAATCAATAGCTAAAGCTCACTCTAAATCTCGTTTAATCTACATCGTAGTGTGGAGGGATCGAACTCTTGATGACAGATTCATATACCAAAATAATCTAATCTAAATAGATCCAAATGGGGAATCGAATGTTATTTTAAGTTTTTTTAGGACTTTAGTAGCCTCGTCAACATAAAGACTATGCTTGAAACGACAATGTTAAAATATGTGCTTATTTTGACATGTTTTTGAATTTAGAGGTTTTTATGGTATTTTCTCAATTTTAATCCTCGATTTTTTAGTTTCAAAAACGATGTCGTTTTATATAACGACTCTCGTTAACAGAAATAAAAACTCTGTTACAATGCAATTAACGACAAGTTTTAAATGGCACACTCAACATAAAGACTATGCTTAAAATAACATTTTTATTTTAGATGCTTATTTTGTCACGTTTTTGAATTTAGATGCCTTTTACAACATTTTTCTCAAAAAAAACTGGACTTTAAAACTAAAAACTATGAAAATTGAACCCTCTCGACGGTCTCTTCCGCCGATTCTCCTCTCGACAGTCTCCTCTGCCGATAACCCTCCGGCTTTTCCTCATAAGCCAGATCCCTCTTCTTCCCTCAACCTTAACCTCTCTCTCTCCATCTCCAATTTTGGCATCTCATTGTCATCTTCGACCTTTCTCTGAATTTCCACCAATCTACCCCAAATTGAATTTTCCCAGCTAGATCTCATCCACTCTCTACACGGGGGCGATTCATACCCCCTCCTGTGTGTCTATTAGCAACCCCAAGCCCTAAAGGCTTTCTTCAGGAAGCTTTCATGGATCAGATCCTGATCAACAAAATGAGGTCGATGGGCATTGAGGAGGACTGCACGACTGAATTAACAGCCTCAGGCACCTACTCTAAAACTCTGGGGGACAACCTCATGATTATAGGTAAGCTTCTCAATTCAAACCCCCAAAACATTGCTAGGTTAATGATGGGTATTCCTAGGATCTGGAGGTTACAGAACAAAATAAATGGAACGGTTCTAGGGAAAGATACGTTCCAATTCTGATTCCAATCGGAAAAGGATCTAGTTGAAGATTTAAAATTTTAGCTTCTGGAACTTTGAAAACTGGGGTTTTACGCTTACCAGATTGGACTCATATTTCTCTGAAGATAGACTCTCTATAATACCAATGTGGATCAGGATTTCTGATATTCCACCTAAGTTCTTTACCTTGACCTTTTTCAAGCCATTGCTAACTCTCTGGGTGATTTCCTTGAGGTGGATCTAGATCCTAACAAGACTCACCTGCTCCCTTATGTTAGAGTAAAGATCCTTTTCAATACCGCCAACCCTATTCAAAATTCTAGATCCTTCAATCTCCCTTCAGGCGACACTATCACGGTGAAGATTGAATTCGAGAGAGTTCAAAATTTCTGTAAACTTTGCAGAAAACTCTCCCACAACGAAGCCAAATGTCCAACTAAAGACATGACCAAACTTCACCCAAACCTTGAGAAACTAGCCAACCCAGACATCAACACAACTGTTAGTTCAGATGACATCTCCACCATAAGTCTCAAAGCCCCCTCCCCCGTCCTCAACCTGAGCAACAATTCACCCATCATGAAATCCCTATCCCCCCAACCTTATCTTCACCCAATAACACTGAAAAGGGAAGAACAACCTATTGTGAACCTGGAGCTACATCACATAAGAACCTCTACAATCCTTATCATAAGCACAAACGAACCATTTCTCACGAGGCTGATAAGGAGGAGCTCTATAAAGGATTGGAAATTGCTAGTGGTAATAGTTCTAACCTTCCAAATTATGATCTGAAGGAAGACTCACTAACTCAAGCTGCAAGTGCTGACATAAATCCTCCCAGCACTAGATCCTTCAAACGTTACACATCTAAAAAGAAGCAGAGACTTGAAGGTGAGTTTACCATGGAACCCCAATCAGAACTAGAATGCCCTAAAAAAGGTCTGGTGGCTTCCCTTAAGCCACCTAACGCTCAATGAGCATCCTAAGTTGGAACTGTCAAGGAGTGGGAGCACCTTGATAGTTAGACGGCTCAAGAAAATACGCAAATAGCTATTTCCTCATAGAAACAAAAAAAATGAGAGACCACACATGCAGGCGATTAAGAAATGGATTGGCTACGATCACTTATTCACGGTTAAACCAAGAGGACTAAGTCATGGTTTGGCATTCTATTGGAAAGATCATGTTCAACTTCAAGTACTAGATAGTAGTAATAACTACATTGATGGCACCTTCCTGGTGGGCTCAATCTCGGTTGCTGCCACTTTCGTGTATGGCCACCCTGCTACCCACCACAGACCCGAGATCTGGGCCAAAATTCAAACCTTTGGAGCTAGAAGGAGTCAGTAGTGGATCATTATAGGGGACTTCAATGAGTTATACTCTAACAATGATAAAATTGGAGGCCCCTTAGACTTGGGAACTCCTTCCTTAATTTCCGCTCCTTTTTGAGTATCTGCAGCCTTAGGGAAATCCATAGCTCTGGTTCCCACTATTCCTGGATGAGAACTAGAGGATCTGAATGGATTCAATGTAGAGTGGACAGATCTTATGGTAATCCTGAATGGATCCAAAATTTCTCCAGAACCACTACGAACTACATGCATATCCTTGGCTCAGATCATAGGCCACTTTACACCACAATCATGGCTGACAACTCATCATATTTGACTCGTTTCTGCTTCGACTGGAGATGGCAAACTAAGCATGGTTTCAAGGACCTAGTCCAGAAGACTTGGTCAATAACCTCTTCCACCTCTCGGAACACGTCTCTTGACTGCATTGCAGAATGTAGAAAGGAAATATCAATTTGGAAAAAGTGCCTCTGCTCACAAACCATTTCCTCTGAAGAAACTTTAAGGAATCACTTGGACAAAGAAGTGGCTAAGATACATTCGGACCTACAGCTTATCTCTAGTCTCAATAAAGACCTCCGCACGCTCTACATGCAAGAGGAACAATTCTGGAAACAGAAGTGTAAAGAGAAATGGTTACGAGATGGTGACCAAAACTCCAAGTTCTTCCATAACTATGTCAAGCACAAGATAGCTAAGAACAAAATGATTGGACTTCAGGATACGAATAGCATAATGCATTCTGAAGAAGGGTCAAAAGGAAATATTACAGCCGGGTATTTTAGGGACTTATTCAAATCATCCGGACCCTCTGGCATCAATGAGGCACTGAGTGACCTTCCTAACAAAGTCTCGGAGACCATGAATCAACAGCTAATGGCCACAGTAACTAATTTGGAAATCCATAAGGTAGTTTTGAGCATCCATGGAGAAAGCGCTCCAGGTCCCGATGGCATGACAGGTGCCTTCTTTTAATCTTACTAGGATATTATCGGTCCAAAAATAAGTACTAAAATCAAGAAAGCCTTTGAGAAAGGCTGCTTTCCTTCTGATTGGAACTACACGCATATTGCTCTCATCCCCAAATGTCCAAATCCCAGAGATATGAAAAGCTATAGGCCTATTAGTCTCTGTTCTGTATTATACAAGATCATATCCAAGATTATGGTCCAGAGAGTACAACTACTATTGCCATTCATCATCTCAGACACGCAAGGAGCCTTCACAAGTGGAAGACTTATATCGGATAACATCTTACTGGCTCATAAGATTATTCACCATTTAAAATCAAATCCCAAAGGTTAGAGAAATTTCATGGCAGTTAAAACTGACATGTCCAAAGCTTATGATAGACTAGAATAGAGATTTCTGAAGGCCACTCTCACCAAACTTGGATTCCACAAGAAATGGGTTAAGATGGTTATGTTCTGCGTAACTTCAGTCAAATACTCGGTGCTCACTAATGGATCCCCGTATGGATTCGTAGCCCCTGAACGTGGAATTTGCCACGGAGATCCCCTATCCCCCTTCTTGTTTGTCCTCGGTACGGATGCTTTAGGCCATCTTATGAATAAAGCTCTGGAAGCTGGAGAAATCTCATGTATCCAATTTAACGAAAGAGGCCCAACTTTACAACATCTTTTGTACGCGGATGACAGCCTCTGCATATGCATAGCCTCTTTCCAAGAAGCACGCTCCCTCAAAGCATGATTTGACACCTATGAAGCAATCTCGGGGCAATGTATAAATTATAATAAATCTGCAACTGCCTTTGGCAAACATGTGCCTCTGATGACTAAGTCTAAAATTAAAGAAGTACTGCACATCTTTGAGGACAAAGGCATTGGCAAATACTTAGGCCTTCCTGACTGTTTCAATGGCCCCAGGCGGGAAATATTTTCCTACATCTCAGGAAAATTAAATTTATGTGTTGATAGCTAGTTCTCTAAGACCCTATCTCTGGGTGGCAAGGAAATACTGATTAAATCAGTTACAATGGTCTTTCCGGTTTATGCCATGTCGAGTTTCAAACTATCCAAATACCAATGCCAAAAAATCACCAGTGCTATGATGCAGTTTTGGTGGAATTCTACAAATGACAAGAAGAAGATCCCATGGATCTCGTGGAAGAAAATGAGTAAGTCCAAAAAAGAAGGAGGACTAGGATTTAGAATTATTGAGGACTTCAACCAAGCACTGCTGGCTAAACAAGTATGGCTCATTCTAAGCAATCCAACCTCCCTTTTTGCCAGAGTTTTCGAATCTATATACTTCCTTAACCGCGACTTCCTGGCAAGTGGGCGACAGATTAAATCTTCATACGCGTGGACTAGCATCTGCTTTGGGAAAGACCTTCTTGCCAAGGGCCTATTCAGACAAATTGGGGATGGACAAGACACGTATGTCTGGAACTCTAGATGGATATGCCCTGATCAACCGCGTGCACCAGTTAGTAGAGAGACTCGTTTCAATTTGAATCTTAAAGTGGCGGATCTAATAAATGGGGAAAACTGGGATGAAGACAAGATCAGGAACATTTTTCTAGCTAATGATGCCAATTTAATCATAAGCTCTCCTCCATGTGTGTCTTTAAAAGAATCTTGGATTTGGAGTTTTAACTCCTCAGAGCATTACTCTGTCAAGAGTGGCTATTGGCTACTGCAACAAGAAGCCTCACATCGGGATAACTTTTCCAACAATGCGCAAAATAACTTTCTCACCACTATAAAGAGCAAAATCTGGAAAATCAAAGCACCTAGGAAGATCCAATTATTTATATGGCGAGCACTATCTGATGGGATGACAGTCTCTACTGGTCTTAAAGTCCAGAAAATTATAAGAGATGATCTATACTCCATTTGTGGAGTTGCTCTAGAATCTATCAACCACTGCCTATTTAATTGCCATCCCTCTAGACATATATGGGCCCTGTTTAACCTCCCTTTCCCCAGTAACAGGTTCTCTACTAACTCACCGCATCATAACCTCGCCTATTTATTTTTCAATTACACTCAAAATGGCACCATCTCCAATCGATTTAAAGTCTTTCCGTAGATTCTTAGGACTGCTTGGAAGACTAGAAACAAGATCTTACTCCAAAAGGCCAACCCAACCTACTGCAAGGTCAATGAAGCCTTCTCTGACATGGAATTATGGTTCCATATAGAATGGAAAAAAGAACCTCAAAACTGCAATTCAGAGTCAGCCCGCAAACTAATTCAAATATTAAAAATAGAACGAGGGTTTCAATTCTGAACTGGTCAGTTGCTTAGGATCCATAAGCAGATTTTAATGGAGCGGCTTTTATCATTTTCAACAGGACCTCCCGGGAATACATTCATGACAGACATGTCATTCTAGGCTCAGCTACCTTTTTGAATTTAGCCTTCTCTGGACTCATCTGGGCTCTATGCTCTGCCTTTGAGTTGGGGGTGCGTCTACTAGTGGTTGCGATTGATAACCATGTGGTTTTTAATGCTATCTCCGACCTTAACCAGTGGCCTAGATATCGAGTTTGGCTTATCATAATTAAATCCTTGTGGCCAACTTTCAGACTTGTGTTTTCAATTTAACCTCAACTAAGTAGAATCACAAGGCTAGGGCCATTGCAGCCAGTGTAATTAAGGATAAACGTTTCAATGATTACATTTCTATTGGTTTGCCTAACTGGATTTCCAGCTTGGGCTCTCCCTCCTAGCTTGTTCTTGTTTCATTGTTGCCCTCCTTCTGAGGATTTTTCTGTTTCAATCTCTCGTCTCTTTTCTCGTGCATCTCTCTGTCTTTTTTGGTGTTGGTTTTGGTTCCTAGCTGTCTCTACTCCTTGTCTGGTTTTTCTTTTGCTATTCATTGCCATTGCTTTCTTTTATTTGGTCCATTTTTAGTCTTTCTTGTGTATTACCTCCAGTCTCCTTGTTTATAATTCCTCTGAGTTGCTTAGTTCCTTCTGTATGCTTCATGAAGCTTCTTCTGTCCTTTCTCTTTCTCGTTTTTTTTGTTGTTATCCTTTTGTCTCTTCTAGCTCCTCGGGTTCTGTATAGTTCTAGGTTTGTTGAAGCCTCCCTACGTTTTTTTTCTTTCGAGCAAAGGCTCCCTTTTGATTGGCTGTTTTGATTCTGCCACAATGATTACCTTTTCTCATGCCTTTTTGCAATGATTACTTTGGATTAAGTTTTTTAATTCCCCTTTATTTTTGCCAAATCTCTTCAGTGCCGCTTCATTGCCCCTCTCTCTTCTTGATAAGTGGCATCTGTCAGCAAATTTCAGCTTAATCTCTCACGCCACCTCCTTGGAATTATCATTTTCTTGCGTGTTTTCTTCCTCTTTTGGCTTGAATCTTTTCCATGCATGATTCAAAGAGTCTGGATGAGAGCCATGAGGCAGAAAAGACAACAGGAAACTAGAAGATGGAAAGTCTCTAAATCCTCACTTTAACAAGTATAAATAGAAGTAAGGTCACAGACTCACAATCTCAAAAACCGGAGTGATATGGACAACAATCTTTGGCAAGCTCTTAACCAGTTTGATCTTGGAAGAAACAGAGCTCCAACCTCTTATCCACTCCAATGTTCTAAAAAACCCTGATCCAGAACTGAAAAAGTTTGCTCATCCGTGCTCTCAACACCACAGAACAGATCATATCTGATATGATTAAGGATCTCCCTAAAGACTGGTGTCTCCACAACGCAGCTCAAGGCAGAATGCTAGACAAAGACTTAGCTCAATTCTTCTTTGATAAGGAAGAAGACATGGAAGCTATCTACCAAATGCAACCACTCCTATATAATGGTTGGCTCGTTGCTGCAGAAAAATGGACCAACAATCAAACTCTCAGACCCTTGAACAGAGTTCACCTGTGGGTCCAGATCCGATACCTGCCTCTACAATATGCTTCTGAAGAGGTGGTTTGAGTTTTGGCCTCTATGATCGGTGAAGTTTTGGAGATAGACATGGACAACACTTATGTCACTAGACCCTTTCTCATAAGAGTCAAAATTAGTTTTCCTATTGAGAATCGCCTAAGATACTACATGACAATTTACTGCCAGAATGGGGACATGTTTCAGATCCAGTACTACTATGAATGGGTGGCAAGACTCTGCTTGAACTTTCAAAGAATCACGCACACCACAACATTCTACACATACATTAATACCCCTTTGGACTACTATCAGTACTCGGTGAACCATGGCATGGATCCAGAGATCACTTCAAATTGCGATACTTCAACTGACAATGGGTCCACTTCTCACGCTTCTCTACTCTCACAACCACCTCAAGCTATCCATGATGCCATGACTGACCATGCTTCAGATATCTACAGTACCAGAGTCATCATTGACGATATTTTAAACAATCCGGCTGACACCTTTATGGCGGATGTAACTCCAGACCTCATTGACTTGGACCTTGCAATACCAAACCACTCGGCTGATCCCTTGTCCCAAACGGAACTCGCAGCTATTGATCCAGCCCAAGGCTTTCTTGCAACTGCAGACAACTCCACTGGTCCTGAAATGAAAACCTCCCCGCCACATGATCTTGGAATGCAGGAGGAGTCAAACAAAGATCACCATGGCCCTAGTCAGTGAATCATCTAAGTTACCATCTATCTCTCTATGGTTGTATTTTCTCGTTTTCTAATTAAGTCTTTGCATCTTTGGCCTCTTTTGTTGTTAAGTCTAGCTTATGGTTTTCATTTTCAAGTTGAGGAGTCTTCTCCTCCTTTTGTACAAGGTTGAGGTCTTCAAACCTCATCTTCTTTTAGTAAAATCTTTTGTTGTGGGAAAAAAAACTAGTAACTACATTGCTTGCTTCCTTTTCTTTATTTGTTTCCTTCTCTTTCCTTTCCTTGCCATGTTTTTCTTATTTTTGTTATTTCACCTTCATATATATATATATAGTCCTTACTAGGGATATTAATATGGGTTTGCAAAGCCCATTTAATAAATGGGTAAGTTGTATAATTTTAAACCCATTTAGACTCATATATTTAAAAATGTTATNGTTTACCCATTTAGACCCATTTATTAAATGAGTTTTGGTAAAATTAAATGGGTACCCATTTAAACTCATTTATTAAATATATTTGTTAAATTTAGATATATTTAGGAGAACAAAAATAAATTATATAAATAATACTTTTCATGCATACTCATTTGCAAAAAT
>OVBA01004116.1:0-24812 GCA_900406435.1 Lepidium aucheri | reverse complement strand
AAAAACAACCTAAAATAGTGCTCTAAAACCATTAAAAATCACAGTCATCAGTACTATATGATACAAAGATGCCCTCATCAGACTGCTGAACCTGTAATCCCAGAAAGTAGCTCATTTCTCTTACCATGCTCATTTCAAGTTCCTTTGTCATTAGATCAACAAACCAGTCGAAGCCTTTTTTGCTTGTGCTTCCAAACACAATATCATCCACGTACACCTATACCACTAGAATGTTGTCACTGTCTTTCTGAATGAATAGAGTCTTGTCCACTGATCCTCTGTTGAATCCAAGGTTGATCAGAAATTGTGTAAGTCTTTCATACCAAGCTTGTGGTGCCTTTTTAACCTATACAGAGCTATCCTGAGTTTGTAAACATGCTCAGGATGTTTGGGATTTTCAAATCCTCTTGGTTGTGAAACATACACTTCCGCCTGTAGCAGCCCATTGAGGAGAACTCTTAACATCCATCTGATACAGCTTAAAATTCAGTACACATACAACAACTAGCAGTAATCGGATAGATTCCAACCAAACTAATGGGGCAAAGGTCTCATCAAAGTCTATTTCTTCAACTTGACAGTACCCTTGTGCTACCAATCTAGCTTTGTTTCTTGTAACATTCCCATCACCATCTATCTTGTTCATTGAATATCCATTTAGTTCCTACTACATTGACTCCAGTAGGCTTCATCACTATATCCCATACATTGTTTTTGTGAAACTGTTCAAGCTGTTCTTGGCACGCTCTCAACCAGTACTCATCAGTTAGCATACTTCTGATATCTATAAGTTCAATCTCAGAGAAAAAACATGAGTACTGAATCATTTCTCTGAAGTCAATATGTTTACCATGAGTGACCCTCTGATTCATGTTCCCAATAATATTTCCCGGTGACTCATTCTTGTGTACCTTAAGTTGCTTTGTAGTATTGATGTTTGTACAGACACTGTCCTATGTAGTATTCACCTCAAATTTACTCACCTTTTCCAGCTCCCGACTAGTACGTACTTATGGATACTCATGCTGATTGACTGATACCATAATTGACTTGTGCGCTTCATCAAACTCAACATTGATTGATTCCATGACCATTTTTGAACGTTTATTGTACAATTTGTACGCCATGCTGTTTGACGCATATCCCAGAAATATCCCTTCATCACACATCGATACAAATTTACCCAGCTGATCTTTGTCATTCAATATGTAGCATACACAACCAAACACTCTTAAGTAACTGAGACTTGGGGTCTTCCCTTTCCAGATTTTTTAAGGAGTCATATTAGTACCAGGCTTCACATATACCTTGTTCACCACATAGCACGCAGTGCTAAATGCTTCAGCCCAAAATCTTGTTGGTATGTTATTGCCATGAAGCATATCCTAGGCCATATCCTGAATAGTGCAATTATTTTATTCAACAACCCCATTTTTTTGTGGTGCTCTCAGAGTAAAGTATTGGTGCAGTATTCCCTGTTTATGACAGAACTCGTCAAAATTCTCGTTCTGGAATTCTCCTCCATGGTCACTTCTGGTTAGCACTATGCTACATCTTTCAGTTTTCAACTGCAGGGCAAGTATCTTGAAACTGTCAATTGCATCAGACTTGTCTCTCAAATACTTGACCCATGTGAACCTTGAGAAATCATATACCAAGACAAAGATGTATTGTTTCCTCTTAAGACTCTCAGTTTGAATTGACCCCGTGAGGTCCATGTGTACCAATTCGAGAATCTTCTTAGATGTTATCCCAGCCATCGTCTTATGTTGTACCTTGATATGTTTTCTTCTGTTACACCCATCACACACTACTATGTCCTTGTCCTTGATATGTGGAATTCCTCTCACAACCTCTCCATTCACCAACCTTGTTAGGCTCTGATCATTCATAAGCCCCATCTGCCTGTGCCATAGTTCCAGTTGTGATACCACTACAGAGTGGCATGTTTCTGTTCTTTCCCACTTGTAACAGTTGTTCCTAGTGCGAGACCCTGTTAGCACAATGCTACCATTTGCATCAACTGCTTTGCAACTTGTCTTGTTGAACGTCACATCCAAGTCACTGTCATATAGTTGATTGATGTTGATCAGGTTTGTAGTCAGTCCATCTACATAGTACACGTTGGTCAGTTCATGATTATTTGATCCATGAGTATCTCCTTTTCCCTTTACTCTTCCCTTGCTTCCACCTCCAAAGGTAACTTTGGGTCCAATTGTTTCTATAAAATTCGACAGAGATGATTGACAGCCCGTCATGTGTCTAGAGCATCCACTATCAAAGTACCAAGGGTCATCTTCATGGCCTTTTGAAGAGGTGTATGCAACATGACCATGTAACACAAATCTTTCACCATGTGATTCCTCAATGTTGTATCAATCACTCTGAATCTTCAATCTTTCGAACTGTTTGAGATACCTTAGGTTATCTTCTTCGGGTAACTCTCCATACAGATCTAACTTGGCTACCCAGAAACTCTTGTATTGAGCAGGCTCAATGTGACATCTTCTCAGTTCCCACATAGTGTGAAGTCTTTGTTTCAACTTGTAGCAGTTTTCCCAACCATAGCCTGCTTTGTTACAGTAGTAACAGGTGTATACTCCCAGCACGATCCCTTTCCTTTGAGAATGAGTTGATGAAGTGTGAAATCGTGCTGATACTGAACTTTTTCTAGTACGGCTTTGCTGAGTGCAGACATTCTCTCTGTTTATAGTGTCACTTCTACTACTATTAACAAACCTCACAGCTCTCAACGAGCTCTCACCTTTCTCATGATTCCCTTCATATCCTAACCCAACGTGGTGCTTTCTAGTTGTTCCTAACTCAAGGATCTCATCAAGGTTCTTGGTTCCATTGTTCACCATTCTGATCTGTTTTTCCCTGTCTCTCAGCTGATTCTACAGAAGAGTTGCCTTTTCCTTTTCCTGCTCGCACCTGTTCTACCACACACGCACAAAGTCTTCATTATTACCAAAAGGAGTAAGGGGCAAGTTACTTACTTGTTTGTCATTTTCAGCAGATTCAAGTGCATTGACATGAACTTCTAGAGTGAAATTTTCTTTTGTGAGACCCAGCTTTTCTTCACTGATTTTGACCCAGTTGTCATACAACTTGCAATAGTGTTCCTTGTTGTATATCTCACTGTCTTCATCAGAGTCAGTATCACTATCTTCTCTTACAGCAAAGGCAACATAGTTATGGAGCTCTAAGCCATCATCATCCTCATCTTCAGACTCGTTTTTCACTTAGATTACGAACCAAAGCCTTGTTCTTCAGCTTACTGGGACACTCCATCTTTGTGTGTCCTATTCCCTTACACTCACAACACTTCACTTCCTTCCTTTTTGCCAGGGGATATTCAGATTTGAAATGTCCTTTACCACCGCATTCATGACAGACCAAGTCATGTTTCCCACCACTCTTTTCTCCTTTTGTACGATGATGAGCATTTCTGTCTCCATCACTATGATTTCAATGCTCTCTCCCCTTGTACTGGTTTCTTTCAATGCGTCTCAGAGCTTTGCCGAAGTTCCTTGCTAGCAGACTCATTTCTTCCTTCACTTGTGGCAGTCCATCTGATTCTGTCTCAGCCACAAAGACTACTCCTTTCCCTGTTTTCTGCAACCTACATTTCCTCAGCATCCCAACCAGGTCTTCAAACTTCATGATGTCAGAGTTCCCCACAACTCTCATTACTGCCTTATGAGCTGCAAACTTTGGAGTAGACATCGCAAGAGTTTTCTCACAAGTTTCCGTTCCTTGTATGTTTTCCCAGAATAGTTGTTTCATTCGCAATAGAGCTTAGTTTGGAGCTGAATTGAACTATTATTCCATCTTCACCCATCTTTAGATTCTCAAACATTGATGCGAGCTGATCAAGTCTGGTTTGTTTCACAGATGTATTTCCTTCATGGGATTTCTACAGTATATCCCATGCTTCTTTAGCTGATTTGCACCCTTGTATGAGGTTGAACTCATTCTCATTGACACTAGAGAAGATTGCATTCATTGCCTTAGCATTGTAATTGGAAAGGGTCTTGTCAACAACAGTCCAGTCTTTCTTGAGTTTCAACACTTTTTCGCCAGCTTTTGTCATCATAAATGGTAGTTCCCAGCCTTCTTCAACTGCTGTCCAAGCATCCTCTCCTTGACCCCGAATGAGCTGTGTTATTCTGACTTTCCAGTACCCATAGCCTTTGCTATCCAGAATCAGTGGTTTCTGAACAACCATCACATTTGTTATATTCTCCATTCTTTCCTCAGGATCTGCAACCTGTTTGAGATAAGCGACTCCTGATGGTTGTTAGGCTCTGATACAAATTGAAAGTACCAGAATAAAGACACTCGATGTACTATAGAGGCTAACACAATAGAGAGACTGTTGTAGAGCAAGACAGACACAGAATGAGTATGCCTGTACAACAAACGCTAACACAGGATAGAAACACACAGAGATTCTTTAAGCTTTTGTATTAAGAATAATATAAAAAAAGTACAGTCTTGTTTATTCAGATTTACACACAACCACAACTTGGTTTGCCACTAGCCTATTCTTAACTACCCAAAGCTCACACAACACTACAACCTTGTAGCTGTTGTCTCTATTGAACTTCCTAGTTCACACAACACTGTAGACTTGCAACTATTGCAGCTCTCTTGATTTCACTCACGGAGAACACCTCTGTTGAGCTCACTAGCTCACACAACACTGCAGACTTGCAGCTGTTGTAACTCTCTCTGATTTCATTCACCAAGAACGCCTTTGTCGAGCTCACTAGCTCACACAACACTGCAAACTTGCAGTTGTTGCAACCCACTTGGTTTCACTCACCAAGCACACACTCAAACCTTGGAACTTCTAATTTTCTCTCTCTACAAGTCCAACCTCTCCCAAGTTGCTGAGCACTCCTTATATAGCCTCAACATTTCTAGGGTTCCACTTGGTATTTGGAAAACTTCCAAAACACTCTGCTCTACCACACTGTCACAGAGCCTTCACTTTCTGTATCGTGCAGAATCTCCACTTCCTGCATCCTACAAACCATTCACTTTCTGCATCATGCAGACCCTTCAAAGTTGACCCTTCTGCTTCCCTCCTGTTCAGCTGGTGTACAACAGATAAAGGTTGAGTCAGCCTTTACTTTTCTTATGCAGTCTTTCCTTGTTTTTCTATTTTAGTGCAAATCATCTGTTGCACACAGAACTTTATTCTAGCGAATGGTGTGTTGTCACTTCATCACACTTTGAGCAGGCTTGGCCATATCAGCTTCTTTAATCAGATCACATGTTCTTTCATACACTTCTATTGACTATCTTATTATCTTCATTTCTATGTATCTCTTCAAATTTTTGAATATTCTATTTAAACTCTCTATGTACATCTCTTTCATAGCACATGAAATCAGTGGAGTTAAGAATGATGCTCTAAGATTGTAAACCATTAATGTCTAGTTTTTTTATTGTTCTTAGTTTCATAAATTATTTGGCAACAAAAAATTACCAGTGATGAAATTAGGTTGATGAGAAATTCGTAAAGTTTGTTTTTATCCTGTTGGTAAATGTTTTTATGAAGTTGCTCACTTGATCAACTTTAAGGATGATACATGGGATCATTATAGTACTATATATATATATATATATTCTCACCCTGCAAGAGTACTACGTTTGGTAAGAATCAAAGGCAGCTTCAGTTTGAAGCAGAAGTTGACAAATTGTTTATGGGTGAGAGTTCGATTTCTATTTCGGATTTGTGTATCAATATGCTACTGCTTCCATCACAGACAGTAGTCTTTAGTTTAGTTTATTTGGCTATACCAGTTCCTTGTTAAGTTATCAAATATTTTTAAGAGATGGATTTAGTGTGTAGCTACACACAAATAGTTTTTATGGATTTGGTATGTAACTGAATTCATAAAAACAATTTGTGTGTAGCTATAATCCAAGAAGCTAAAGAAGCAGATGCAGAGGAAATCATTGATGTGGCTTGTAATACCACTTTATCTGAGCAGCAGAAGCAAGTTCAATTGCTATGAATACTTCTGCTTTTTCATGGATGGACTCCTTCTTCCTCACTTTCACCATTGATTGGAATAGTTCTTAATTTGTCAATCTTTATTTCTGTTCTAATGATATTACATATCGATTATGGTTAAGTTTATCTTTTCATCTATGTAAAATAAACTTAAACTGTTTCAACTTTCTCTTTTCATCTTCTAATCTCTTTACCATCACAATAATCTTATAAAATAAACTTCATAACATACACCACTATAGCGCGGGTATAAAACTAATTACAAATAATAAATACTATATAAAATTCTTCTTAAAACTGATATTACTTATAATTTGATTTTTCTTCTTTCCAAAACAAACACTTACATTTCCACATTTAACAATCTTTAGAAAATTAAAGGTATTTGTAATTTAAAGGTCAAATCTTTAGAAAATTATGTGAGAATCTCCCAAGAATCTTAATAATTTTGATTCTTTTATGTGATTTTATTAAGGGAGAGTTACTTAAATAGCACACATGTTGATAAAAATGATTAGATCGATATAAATTAATTTTTAATTACTATTATGTTTTCCATACCCAAAGTACCCTTATAAATATTTGATAACAAAAACATAATTACAAGAATGCCATTTTTTCCCACGTCAGCAAAAAATCCTACGTGGCAACAAAACTGCCTATGTGTATTAATGAAACTTGGTCAGGGATTTTTTCAGTGTAGTTATGGCTGAGTTACATACAGAAGGCTGAGTTTAGAAATCAGCTCACTGATGTTTTGCTAGAGAGATTTTACCATTTAAATCAGCTAAATATACGGGCTGACTTACATAACCCTCAGCTCATTTACAAAATTTTGGCTGATTTAAATACATTAGACAAGGCTGATTTTAACTCCGAAGGCTGATTAACCAAAACTTTGACTGACTTTTTTTATGATGCGGCTTGATTTAATTTTTGGACCGACTGAATTATCAGCATTCAACTGATTTATGTGACTGATTTATTAACATACGACTGAGTTAAATTATCTTTTGATGGCTGACTTAGATTAAACCAGCCATAACGAGGCTGGTTAACTAGTAGGTCAGCTTTTACTGGCTAATTTAGTAATTTATAAATAATTACTGTAATAGCATGTGTGACAACTGGTTTATACTATATCATAGCTGACTTATTATTTTCAATTGATTTAATTTGTTTAATGGCTGGTTTTAAAAACTTCTAAAATTACTGAAATAGTTTTTATAGTTACGACTAACTTATCAATTTCTTTGGTGGCATCTTTACTTAGGCGGACTTATGATTTTCTACAGTGGGATGGTTCCATGTCACCAAACATGAGCTCCACATCAACTTGTACACATCACATATTTAGGTTAAATCACCGTAAACTAATCACTCTGCCATCTCCAACCTTCTGGTTCATCTAATTTTACATCTCTCCCTCTATTTCATCTCAGTTTGAAGATATGTATTTCAATGGATTCCGTAATTATAGTTTCAGGGAAATGGGTTAAAAAGGATCGATATACATTTAATCCCGATGATAGAGGTTGCATAATTCTACAAGTTCGAGAACAAACAGCTTACGGCAATCTTGAAGAGATGATAATGGAGGACTATGAGCTGGATTCTAGAAGGTGTCAAATTAAGCTGAGCTATATGTTCTCCTCTAAAACATTGAAATTTTTTCTCAAGATACGCCCCCGATTTTTGTCTACAACACTCGTCAGTTTTAAAGCTTTCGTGGATTAAGAAAAATCGACGAGTTACGTCTTTGTATGGAGGTTATAGAAAACGAAGAAGGTGAACTAACTCAGAAGAGAAAGTCGAGTGATAAGCTGAAACGGATATTCTCCAAGGTCTCAATAGATGAATTTAGGGTTGATTTTAACGAAGTCTTCAACTATAGTGCAGAAGAAGACGAATCTGAAGACGAAGAAGAGGGTGAATCTGAAGTCGAAGACGAAGGTGAATCTGAAGATAAAGAAGAAGGAAAATCTGAAGATGAAGAAGATGACAAATTTGATACCAGGTTTGATATTGTTGACGACCCCGAAGGTGCATCATCTAATGATGATAATTTTAGCCTACTAGGAAAGCCTACTGAAGAAGATGAAGATTCACCTATTTTGCCTCCTAAGAAGAGACCCCAATATTCCAAAGCATAATTTGAAAGGATCTGATGAGTTTCTCATGTTGGAGTTGTCTTCGCTAAATATTGTTGTTGGACAGCGATATGCCTGGAAAGAAGATCTCTAACTACGCGTTCCAACCGTTCCCGTCAAGCAACACCAAATATTTTAAGAGCTTTGTACATAGATTTTCTTGGCAACATTGATCAATCATTCTAACCGAAACATATTCAGGTGGTTTTTACCAAGCAATTTGGTATCAAGGTAAATCTTATACGACTGATTTATATATATGATACGACTGATTTATGTACAACTCGACTGATTTATCAATATATTTGGCTGTTTTAATAATGACACCACTGATTTAATATCCTGTCTACTGCTTTGTTAATAGATGGTTTATTAGAAGGCCCATAGAACGTTACACTTTGCCAGACAGCTCGATACGGCAAGCCTTCAGAAGGGTTATGAAGACTTTCCTTCTTACCTATATATGATTAGAAGAGCAAATCCTGGTACAGTTACGCGTCTACAACTAGATGAAGAAGGAAGATTCAAGTACTTGTTTATTTCTTTTGGTGCAAGCATTAGCGGATTACAGTTTGTGTGCAAAGTAGTCGTCGTCGATGGTACATTTCTACATGGAAAATACAAGGACCTTTTCAGTAATGTCAGCCAAGTCACTGTCAGCCTAATGCGAGACAAAGCAAACATAGAAGACAACAAAGGCAAGGCAAACAGCCGAGAAGGAAGACAATGAAGACAAACGATAGAGACTGAAGGCGAGGCAGCAGAAGAAGGCAAACCGTCGCCGGAATAGATGGAATTTGTTTAAATGTTTCGTTTTTACTAGAATGTGAACCGTCGCCGGAATAGAGAGAGACAAATTGGTGCCGGAGATTGAAGGCAAGTCGGCCAGAAACTGATGGAAAGGCGTCAGAAGACTGAATCCTCACCGGAGCAGTGAGAATTTATGTATATGATGCAGTTTTTACTAGATTATGAAAATGAAAAATGAACAGTTTCTTTTCTCTTCTTAGTTTTATAGGAAAAAAACATTTTTATTTTTAATTAAAACTGTGAAAAAGTGAAATGGTGATTTAAATAATCAAAATAGCATTATCTTGATTAGAGAGTAAATCTGAGGATTAATGGGCTTTTTATGACAATTTTAAATATTCTAGTCATATTGAAAAGATGTGTACTCCGCTAGTCATATCGGATGAAATTTGTATTATTTAAGTAAATCTCTCTTTTATTAATGAGAAACTTTATTATAGACTCCCCTACAGATAATACTTAATTATGTTGTAGTTTTTTCTTTTTCTTTAAAACTGTATATAATAGAATGTAGGATACAACTTCGGTTGTGGAATCATTTTTCATTGTTTTTTATGTGTGCTACACTAACTTCCCTAATTTTTTTTTAACAAAAATATCACATTAATAAAACGTTTAGCCAACGAAAACAATCTTTTGTTGGTGATTAATCCAAAGTAAGGTTTTAGTTTAATTACACACAACGATCATAACTACAACAAAAGATTCAATCTTAGAATAATCTAGCGCCATCCGTACTAGAGTAATGTCGACTACTCCAGCAAATCTGGTATTTGGTATTTAGAACTGCACTTCTCTCTGATTAGTTATCTTTATTGGACCTTCGGTGATGTTTTAGCTTCATCGTAGGAATTAGAACTCCGATAATTGTTATTTCCATGAGAGTGGGAGTCTGTTTCTAAGGTTGGACTTGTGGCATAGACCTTTGAGTCCGACAGGAAGATGTTTGGGTAGAGTATGAGCAGGTCCTTCAGCTTTATATCGGGGTTAAGTAGAAGAGAGGAGCATTGTAGCAGTGTAACCAACCTGGAATATTAGTCCCAACATAATCTTGAAAGAGGTTATCCTTTATTATGCTTCTGGCAATGAGGAACTGCCAAGAGTTTATTTGTGAAGGGATGTGGTAAAATTCAACTCCAAACCCTTGCTCTATGATGTTCTTTAGCTGTTGTAGTAGGTGTTGAAACCTTGGTCATCTATCTTGGTGTGTGATTATCTCAAATAGCTTTTTATTGTCAATCAGAATACTTGTCGGGTATAAGTGCATTTCTATGATATTTTGCGCTATCCATAATAGTCCTTGTAGTCTGACTTGCATTCTGGATCCCCAGCTAAAGATGGTATGTCTAGCGTGCCACACTTTCTTATTCTCTCTATCCTGAATAATAAAGCCTCCCCCATGTAAATTGGATTGACTGTGGAACTTAATATCTCCCCATGTATAGTTCTTGCTTACACTATTTTCTAGTCTAGTCTTTTCACGTCCTAAGTGTGTAGACAGCCTTCCTGAAGCTTTTTGTTCTTCTTGTATCCGGAGCCATTGTCTTGCTTCCATTAAAGTATCCTGCACCTTACTCATCAGATTTGGCTGAACATTTTCAAAAACAATCAGGTTCCTCGTTCTCCATATGCACCATAATACCCATGGGAAGTTTAAGCTGATATCTTTTGGAATATTAATGTTCTTAATCACCCTCATCAGATGAATAAAATTGCCTTCTACTGTGCTTCTATTGAATCCCCTTGGTGGTTCCGGGATGTTAGATAACCTCCATAGATGTCTAGCTGGGTGACATAAAAACAACATGTGGTTAATAGTTTTAGGCTCATTGTGGCAGATGTTACATGTTGGTGAAGTAACTATCTTTCGATGGTGCAATTGATCCTTAACCGCCAAGGCTCCTGATAGTGCATTCCACATAAATATCTTAATTTTTGCTGGAGCTTTAATTTTCCAAATCTTAGCTTTTAAAACTGTTCTGTGATCCATCTGATTTGACCTTTGTAGTTCCCTATTGTTCTGTAAATTGCTTATTAGCCAGTATCCACTCTTAACTGTATACTCACCTGTCGCATTAAAACTCCATAGCCAATCATCTTCCTTACTCAAGTTAGGGGAGGACATGGTTATGCGAGGTATATCCATTGGGTGAATCGTCTCTACCAATGTGTCCATGTCCCATCCATTAGCATTCATCAAGTTACAAACTCTGAGGTCCATATTGAATCTTGCTTCTCTGCTGATTGGTGCTCTTGGTGTGCCATCCATTATCCATCTTGTGGACCATACATATGTGTCTCTTCCGTCACCTATTTGTTTGATTAGACCTTTTGCTAGGAGTTCTCTACCTTTTAGTATACTTCTCCAGCCATATGACGGTCTATATCCCAAAGGGCAATCAAGAAAGTTCTGCTGTGGGAAGTATATTGATTTGTATGTTCGAGCGAGTAGTGAAGTTCGTTTGCTAAGTATTCTCCACGCTTTTTTGGCCAGCAATGCAATGTTAAAGTCACCAAAATCTTTGACTCCTAACCCTCCTTGTGGTTTGGGTTTTTGAACTTGTCTCCATGCCACCCATGGTATCTTGTTCCTATCCTCCTCTTTATTCCACCAAAATTCTCTAACTGTTTTTGTAAGCTTCTTACATTGCATTTTGTTCAAGAGGAAGCATGACATCACATATATCGGAAGTGCTAGAGCCACGGTTTTTAGCATAATTTCTTTTCCACCCGTTGTAAGGGATCTCGCGAACCAAGAAGTGGTTTTCCTTTTAAGGTTCTCTGATATGAAACATAGAGATTGCGATCTTGTTTTTGAGAATGAGTCAGGGAGTGCTAAGTATCTTTCCATACCATTAGCCGAAGTGATTCGAAGTAGGTTCCTGATTTTTGTTTTGGTGTTCTCCTTGATTTTACCAAACGTAATAGCCGATTTCCAAAAGTTAACCATTTGTCCTGAAACTTCTGCATATTCTTGTAGAAAGTTTTTAAGATTTCCTGCTTTAGTGGTATTAGCTTTGCAGATAAATAAGCTATTGTCTGCATAAAGCAAGTGGCTGATTGTAGGTCCTTTAGGATGAAATTGTATCCCCGTTATCCTACCTTGTGTGTTAAGGTAGTTGATTTTACCTATCAATGCTTATGTGCAGAGGATGTAGAGATATGGAGAGATTGGATCCCCTTGTCGAAGTACTCTCTGTGGTTGGGCTAATCCGTGAGCTTGACCATTAATGAGTATAGAGTATGTTACTGTGGTGATGCAACTCATCACTAGGTTGACCCATTTTATGTCAAAACCTAGCCTTAGCAACACATCCTTTATGAAATCCCATTCTAGCCTATCATAAGCTTTGGATATATCTGTTTTGACTAGCATATACGCCGCTTTATCCTTTGTGTTAGTGTTGATGTGGTGAATAATCTCATGAGCTAACATGATGTTATCCGTTATCAGTTTTCCCGGCGTAAATGCTCCTTGAGAGTCTGAAATTATATCCTTAAGCATCGGTTGCAGCCTCTTAGTGATGATCTTCGAAACGATCTTGTACATTATGGAACATAAGCTAATTGGACGGAAATCAGTCATTGAACTTGCATTGTATGTCTTGGGAATGAGACTGATGTAGGTGTAGTTCCATTCTTGTGGTATTGATCCTCTCTCAAAAACTTCCTTTACTTCCTTTAATTAGTTGTGGTTCTAGTATATTCCAATATGTCTTGTAGAAGGCACCTGTCATACCATCAGGCCCTAGAGCACTTTCTGTTATAATGCTGCAAATGGCTTCTTTGATATCTCTTGTCGAAACACCCTACATGAGTTTATTGTTCATACCTTTGTCTACTTTCAGTTGGATATGTGTTGTGAAGGTGTCACTATTGGATGTGTTTTGTGAGGTGAATAGACCTTTGAAATATTGTGCCGCTATTTCACCTTTGGAACCTTCTAAGTAGTGTTTGTGTCCCTCATTGTCTTCCAGATAATTGATTTGATTCCCTTTTCTATTTTTATTTACCTAGGTGTGAAAAAATTTGGTGTTAGCATCGCTATTTCTCAGCCATCTTTGTTTAGCTTTCTGTTTCCAGAAGTCCTCCTCCAATTTGACTTGATCCATTAGTTTTATTTTAACCTTGGTAATGATACTGATGTTGGGTTTCCGTTTTGTTATCTCTCTCTGCAATTTTTCCTTGAGGTGCTCTATATTATTCGCATAATTAGTTGAATTCCCTTTCTTCCACTGAGAAATGCCTTGTCTGCAGGATCTGATTCTGTTAGCAACTTCCGCTTCTGTATTCATGTTCCAACATGTCCTTATTACTTCCTCCAGTCTTTTGTTTTTCGTCCATCTGTTATCAAAGAAGAATCTTTTGGCAAAAGTATATGATTCTGTTACCATATTTACCATCACTGGTCTGTGATCTGAGCCCAGTACTTCCATGTACGTGGATATGGTCTGTGGGAACAAATACATCATATCTGTATTTCCAAAAACCTTATCTAGTCTGATTTGTATCCATTGTCCTCCCCTTGAAACCATCCATGAATACCTTGGGCCATTGCTGGTAATTTCCTCCATGTCACACTCCTCAATCATGTCCTTAAAGGGTTGCATTGTCCAGTTCAGTCTTAATGGTCCTCCTAGCTTTTCCTTATTATCTCTGATTTCATTGAAGTCCCCTATAAGCATCCAAACTGATTTTCTGGTAGAGTTAATTTGCCTTATTTGATCCCATACTAGTTGTCTATAACGGTGAATTGGATGACCATAAACGAAGGTGATGTAGACAAAGTACTTCCCTAATCTCAACTTAGTATCTATTATATTCTTGTTACCTTGCAGTACTTGCAGGTCATCCTTGTGTTTCCAAAATAGAGCAAGTACTCCACTAAGCCCTTCTGGTTCTATAGTATATATATGTTTATATCCTAGCCAGTCCTTGACTTGGTTTACAAAAGGTAATGTATTTTTAGTCTCCATGAGGAATATGTAGTCCGGAAATAATGTTTTCCTTATTTCCTTTAGCCTTTGAACTGTCAGGTTATTCTCCAAACCCTGACAGTTCCAGCTCAGGATAGTCATGGCGATTTGGGTGACTTAAGGATAGTCACCATACCTGTTTTTGCCTGATCTTGATCTTGACTTTGGGATGTAGAAAATTCCTTATTGATCTTGCGCTTTTTCGTGCTATCTCTAGCATATGTTGTTAGCTCCTTATCCGTGTTTACTTCTTGTGAGATTTCCCCGCAAGTTTCCATCTTTTGGTTCAATGTTTGAGGCCTCTTAACTAAGCTCGTGTGTGTCATTGGTGTGTGAATCTATTCTTCCTTTCTTTCCTTTTTCTTATCCTCAAGCTTGTCCCGTGTATTCTGGTTTATGTTAGCTTGTCCCATTCTTGCTTCTCTTCTTTCCTTGATCTTAACTTGATGCAAAGTCGGGCATTTCTGGGATGTAGATCCACTTGCTTCTAGTCTAAAAGTGTTGCTAGTCTCTTTTTCTTTGTTACCTTCAGTGATATTCTCATGTTGATTATTAGCATCTGTAGCTTCGTCATCCGTTGTTGGTGAGCCTGGTGGTGTCGGTGAGGCTAACCATGGGCAGTGGCTCTTATCGTGAGTTAGCCTAAAGCAGAAGTAACATGATTTCCTTACTCTCTCAAATTCAAAGTTAATTTTTATAACCTTCCCATCGGGGAACCAAAATGTTCTCTGTGGCCTGAGAGGACTAGTGATCTCATACATGATCCTTAATCTTGTGAAGCTATGAAGAGATGTTCTGTTTTTATCGAAGTATACTTCCAAAACCTCACCAATCGAGCTACCAACCGCTCTAAACAGGTCAACAGTGCGGTGATTTCGCGGAACATTGTATATTCGTATCCATAGTGGAAATTTGGTAATTGGTTCTTCCTCTTGCATGTCTTGTATTGTCCTTACCACTACACCCCAATCATCTAGGTTCCACAACCCAAATCGTGTAACAGCCATAAGGGATTCTTCTGTTGGGAAGATGAATTGGAAGTGGTCTTGAGATATGACAGCTCCAATTATTCTAGCATATGTTTTCCATATGCGAGGTAAGGTTATCATGGCCTTAGCCATGTTTTGCTTTTTGGGGTTTAGCAACCTTCCTATTAAGATGAACCTGCTCCCTTCTTCAATACTGTAATTACCCAAGGGAGGAAGATCCACCGGATCTTCGTCTAGTTGGAGCGATTCCAAAGCTCTTTGTAGATCTGCTTGCATGTCTCCCATGAAGAAGTGAAGCTTCTAATCGGAGTCGATTACAACTTCTCGTTCTTCTATTCAATTTTCTTGAGGATCGGGTTTACTTTTTAGAAATTCTTAATCAGCTTATGCTTGATTCTCTTCTCTATATCATTTCTTGTACTCGATCGGGACATGCAAAGAGTTTCGCAACTGATTGGTATTCTTAAGATGATATGAGTACAAAGATTAGTTTAGAGGAGTGGTGTGGTATGTTCTTCGGTGTGATCATCTATCGGGATGTGAGGATTGTTTCTTATAATGTCAAACTAGGTTTTGATAGTTTTAGGAATTTAGAAAACCAGCAACTGCATCACAGTTCTGGCAGAGGACTCTGCTTTTCTTTGGATAGAAAACAGAGAGTAGAGATTTTTGTTCATCGAGGTTCAACTGTTTTACCTTTAGACATTTTCCAACATAATAAATTCCATTAATAAATAATGTGTAGAAGAAAAAAAATAAGCAACTTCCCTAATTAAAGATTTTTTTTCTAGAATAGTTTGAAAATCTCTCATACAAAGACAGTAAGTAGTCAAGTATGTATAGGATATATGCACCGCTTATATTTGTTTCTTCCGTTGGACAATATATATTAAAAAGTTCAGAAAAATTACATAGTTGTCAAGATATTTTTATTTGGTAAAGATGGCCGTGATGTCAAAGTTAAAAAAGAATATATATAAGAAATGTATGATTTCAAGAATTAGAAATGGCAATTTCTAGACCAACTTATTTAACATAGTGTAACATTAGGGCCAATCGTTGTATTGTTCGATTTTGCGATCGCTAGCGACTAGCAAATGAACAGGACCTAGATCTAAAAAAATATAAAAGATTGCTTCGTAGCTGGACATCATATTTAATGCTTAGAAGGATCAGTGACTTGACCAAAGAACAATATGAGTCCGCTACTGTTTTCTTTGACAAGAAATAGAAAAGGATGATCAGCCACGAAGTCATACTTCTTTTCCGCAGGACCACAAGCGCCAATACCAACTAGAGCCGCAGCTGCAGCAGCTTTCGATCCCATTTCATCGACCTCAATGCAAGACTTGTGAAAGATCTGGTCCAGTGACGACAGCCCTAAACCCAATCCTTTGAGAGCCTTTGAAGCTTCGAAATCAAAATCAAATTTAAACCTTGGAATCTTGAGTTTTTTGATATCCGCCCAGTGGTTGGGAATGACGTCGTGGTCACTAAAGAATCCAGGAGTAGAAGCTAATCTCTCCAACATTGCATGCAACTCATCTTTCTCATCAGGGAGTACAATCCGCATTGAGAAAAGACGATTGTCTTCTTCATAATCGCTACCTTCTCTATACGGTACGTAGATAGGAATTTGAAACCTTCCTAAACATAAAGATGGAAACAGTAGGAGCTCCTGGTCATGAAGGGCACTTTGGTTCCATCAAGTAGGTGAAAGTCAGAATCTTCTGTTGACAATGGATCGAATTCTAGTTTTCCATCTTCCCTTAAATAACAAGGCATTAGCATTATATGAGATTAGTCAAAGGAGAAACAGAGGTTGAAGAAGATTAGTGATGAGTCCATTTCAACCCATGAATTTACCTCCTCAGTCACTTCATCAGCCTTTGAAACCCAACAAAAATAAAATATATCAAAACTAGATGATGTCCCGTGCGATTGTACGGGATTATATTTTCGTGATATTTTTGTTGTATATAGTTATTTAAATTTAATTGTAATTTGTATTTTTTTATATGGATCTTTATGTGTTGGGATGTTTATTTTGCATGTTATATTTGTCTCAAATTATATATAATTATTACTTGGGTATTATTTTTTACTTTTAATATATATTAATGTTAATAAATAATCGTCGTTAGTTTTAAACATGCGATTTTTTGCACATTAATATGTAGTTTGCATAGTTAATAGTTTTTAGGTTATATATAATGTACTTTTGCTTTTTGGTTAATTATATATACACTTATAATTAATTTTTGTTCAGAACTTCGAATATAGATTTCATATATGTTTCAATTAAGTGTGGTATATTTTAACTAATATATGGTTTATATATATTATACAAATGATAAGAGAATTTAATAAATCATAAACATAAAATTTATTAAGTTAATATCATGAATAACAAAAAAATAATAGATAGGAAAAAATAAAAAGAAACCAAAAAATACATATTTACCAAAAATTCTCTTCGAATAAGTAGCTCCTATCTAGTGTCGAACAGACTTCAAAATCAAATATGCAAATCTTGCAAGCCTTGGAAATTTCAACGTCACCATATGTTGGTTGGTGAATTGAATTTCAACGTCACCATATGTTGGTTGGTGAATTGAAGGACATATGTCTTTAACATATGAATCCATTAATTCTTTGAAAACCAACGGATTAGTGAGATTGAGATAGCATTTCACACGATGATGAACTTTTAAAAGGTTATCGTATGTTTGCAACACTGTAGTTCTGAAAAATGAAGACAAAAGTTTATAATCTTGTTTTTTTGATGATCCTCTGAGACATGCAAAAAGAACACCATAAAGATACATTGCAACAATATTGTCTTTTTCTGAAGCGTCTTTCAATAATTTTAATCCTTCATCTTTGTCGTTATCATGGAAATATCGTACTATACCCAACCTATATAGTGCTTCAGGATTTCCATGATTCTGTAATTTCCGGTATGTTTGGTAGAGCTGAAAAGAGGATATATCTCTTGGATTGAATTCTAATTCTTCTAAAGAAAGTCTATAAAAAATAGGACTTTCATTACACAAAATATAGAATTTTCTGCAGACGCATCTAAGGTTTCAAACATCTTTCAGAGAAATTGTAGCACAATATGATGCAATTTTGATTAAAAGATCGTCAGATAAAGACATTAAAAAGAAACCATTGGAAATAATTAACATTGAAAATAACTTACAAAAAGAGGTATACATGTAAAATGAAGAACACAAACATATTTATAATCATGGGATGTGTATTTATCGTTTTCAAATTATATGTATTTAATAGAATGATGATATTAGAGGAATATAAAAAGAATATTCTATATATTGCGTATATTGTTTTTTATATTCATAGATATACTTTCTTATAATGTATTATTCAAATCATTTTAGGTATATTATAATTAATAATAATGTATAGAAAATATATTAAGAGAACTTAATAACAGAAAATCAGGAGTTGATATTAAATTAATTATTTACCATATATTTTGCAACAAAATATATTTCAAATAAGTATACTATCCTTTTATAAACAAAAAGTAGATGTTAATTAATACAAAATATTCGGATGATATAAAAAAAAGTTCCGGTTATTTCTACCATATATTTTTTCAATTTATAATATAAATATTAAAATTATAATTTAACATGTAACCAAATTTTAAAATATAATTGGACATACAAATTATCATTTACAACCTATTATTACTTTGTTGTATTATATTTATAAGAAGATAAATAAAAATTAAATAAACAAAATTTATATAGAAACTGATAATAATCGATATAAATAATAGTCATAAATTCATATAACCAACATAATAAAACCAAAAAATGATCTGATTCATTAAAAATTCTTTTACTAAAATCCAAGAATATAAGGTATAAGAAGATTAACTTCATGATCCCATAGACAGATGCTATATAATGACTTAGTATTCATGTCAGCATTAGCACCATACATATCCCATATATTATTGTTATTCAAGAAATCAGAAGTTTCACCATTGCAAAAACATTTGTCTTTTGAGTATTTAGCTTCAAGTTGTAGCAAGACCGTTTGTGCACGCCAAATAACATATTTCTCTATCCTTGCACGTAATATCTCAAGTTATTTTAAAGTTTCAGACATTAAAGGCTTGATCAAAACACAAAGGATTTTAAAACCTTCTTGTTTTGCTCTACCACCAAGACATATGAGAATGATTCCGTATAGATAGATAGCCTGAGGAAGAAATCTTTGAGCAGCTTCATGTAGCAATATTAATTCTTCGACTTTACGGTTGTCAAAAAAATAGAATACTATTCCCAAACGATACAATGCTTCAGGGTTTCCATTGTTTCGTAGTCGTTGGTACCTTCTATAGTAGATTTGAGGGGAATCAAAAGCAGGTTGGAAGAGATCATCTATTAGAGAAACTCGATACTGCACTTGAGGTTTGTCACATATGCTATAAAATTTAATGCATACTAACCGGAGGTTTAGGAAAGACGACTTAGATGAACTGACACAATGAGAGATAACAGAAATAAAAATACTATCGGACAAAGAAATCCAATCCATTTTGTGTTCTTAGAAATTTATCTTCTAAGTGTTATGAGTATATATAAGACAAAAATAAGGGTTTTTCCGTTACCCATTCTCTGAATTTAGTATTATAATAAACAAATAAAAATATCTATATAAGTAGAGATTATCTATTTAAGTAGAGAATATATGATTATATTTAACTTCATAAAAATAACTACTTAAGAAGAGAATATATGATTCTATTCTAATTTTGGTTTAACTATTTTTCCGAAATAGGTATATTATTATTTCCAAATATAACCTATTAGAATCTATAAGAATACATTTGAATTCAAAACGAAATAAGGAGATAACATTGAAATTCATTATAGCAATATTTTTTTAATAATATTTTAGAACAAAGTAGGACTGGTCCATAAATTATGGGCTTTTAGTTAATCCATTTTTTCAAATTTGTTCTGAATACTATATTGTAGGATCCATTTGGATACAAAGTATTAAATCAAATGAATGGAAAAATGAATTATTTTATTGGATGAGAATTGAATTAGACCAAAAATAACTTTACACAAATAAATAAAACCGAAATTAACTATAAATTAATTTAATTAAATTTTGAGATAAACAATAGGTGTAAATATATGATTATAATTAAATTTTGAGATAAACAATTATTTTGAAAATAACCAGATATTTCCAAGTATACTATAATTGTATTGGTATAAATATGTAATTATTTATTTTATTAAATGAGAAATTAATTAATTAAACAAAAAATATTACTTACCTTTATTGGTAATCGGAGAAATGATTGTAAGCAAAAAAATCTTCCAAATTAGCTGAAAAGATATCAAAAAGATTTTCTTCTTTTCGTCTTGAATCGATCACGGTTTATATCTCAAAAAATTTCTAATATCATCATTTAAACTTCTTTTAGAAAGAACTATCATAGAGTAAAACGAAAGGGTGCGTTGAATAATTGATCAAAAACCAAAAGTACTTATTAATCTTTCATATTTCGACTTGCTATGCAGTTTATTTACATGTATATGTAGAGCACAATCAGGTAATTTTGTCTATTGTTTTTCATTTGCATAATTTTTAAAAACCTTTTTTTTTCATGTTGTATTTCATAGAGTATAGAGGACTGATTGTAGCAAAATTGAAAATAAAATTGTAACTCAAAAATATAGAGAATGGAAAACTGATGTTTGGTTTAGAGAATGGAAAAATGATGTTCCTTGATATTTGATTTAATGGAAAGAGATTTAGATAAGAAAATTATATATTATTGATCAATGTATATCAGTCTAAAATGTTAGAAGCATTTTAGTAATGTAAATTAAATTTTATTTTAATGTTTGCAGAGAAGAACAGATTTGAACATGAGTATATTATTCTTGCCAGATGAGATCTTGATGAACATATGTAGTAAATGTGCACGTGAGGGATTAGCGAAAATTAGAAATATTAAGCTTGTTGCAAAAAAATTTCGTGATATGTGCAACAGAGAAGATGTTCTGAGGAATATCTCTTTAGAAAATGTACCTTTCTATCCAATGGGAAATAACGAAAAATATTTTCAATAGCTTCTATGAAAGGTTATGCGACGTAGGAAACATTAAAGCTATATACAGAACATGAGTTATGAATTCTTTTGTTAATGATCTTCGTGAAGATGGTTTAGATAAGTTACTCAAAGCAAGTGAATTTGGAATTCCGGAAGCACAACTTGTTTATGGAGTAATTTTGGTATGCTTGGGAGAATAAACTAAAGTGGAAGGGTACAAAGTCTTAAGGAATCTATTAAGGCCAATGGTGGGAACAACATTGGACTACTTAGATCAACTTCGAGATCTTGTATGCTTTGGACCAGCACAACTTCGAATTCAAGGAGACCTTCGAATGAGAATTCTGAGTATGTCTTATGACAGTTGTCAGTGTGAATGCAATGGTGAATTTGCAATAATTATTCCCTTTTTTGAAGGTTGGGATGGAGTTGATCATGGAATTGATGAACTGATTTCAGAAGCATGTGAAATTTGCTTATGGGATTATCAAATTAGATTAATATTACCTTAGGCTTTATGTTTGTTATGTTGATGTGTAATTTAGTATTTTGAATTTTGTTATTAAGCATTATGAACATTCTATCTTTTAAGTTATCTTGTTCGGAAATATTAAAAGACTTTTATGTTAATTATTGTGATAATATATGTTTGATAATAGTTTAAATTAGTTATCTATATTGTATAATACGAATCTAGATGTCAATGATTCGAGTTACTATTTTTAACATTTGTAAGAAGAGTTATTGTTGATATATATAAATATGATTAGATCTTTCGAATATGTTACATTAATTATGCTAAATTAATAATTGGAGAAAATCAAGTTATGGACCCATTAATGTTTTTTCTTGTATATACATTTTGATTTGTTAGACTAATTAGTTAAAGATGATAAATGAAATATCACTGTGGATAACAAACAATGTAAAATTTCAATTGATTGGCTCTATTCACATGATTAGAATTGATTTGCTATAAAATTAAACATTAAGGAAATGTTAGATAGAGCCAATCTAAATTTTAAATTTTAAAATGAAAATTTCAATTGATTGGCTCTATTGACATTATTTAGATTATTCGAATCAATTAAATATTATATATATCAAATTAATATAATTTAAAGTTCATAATACTATTGTTAGGATACTCAATAACAAAACAATTATATTTTAATAAACAGAAAATCCAATTGATCAATTTCTGTTTATAGTTTTGATAAACATATAGAAATTTAAAATAGAGCAAAAAATATATTGTGATTACAAACTTGATGTGCAATAATCAAAAATTTATCATATGTCGAAAGTTCCACCCACTTAATGAATGTCTGGCTACACAATTCTAGAAACAACCATAACACATTTTAGCTGTTAAGATATCATTTTTCACTCAAATTCATGCCAAAGATTTTCAGCTTCAAAAAATATTTTGGTCTTCCTATCATATATGCACTTCTCTGGAACAAACTTAGTCTTCAATGATCTTATTGTTCATCGCATAACGCCCAGAGATTTTGATCAATACTATAATCAAACTCGAAGAAGACTTTAACAGTTTTAGACAGTAACAGTTCAATATATTGTGAAAGAATTTGAATCCCTTGAGTTTTCTCCTTTTCACCAATATGTAACAGCGGTATCCCGTAGAGATACTTCCCATAACGATGATTAAACAGATAAGCGTTTTGGAGTAACTTAAGACCCAAAACTCGGTTGTTATCATAGAAAAAAGAACAAATACCATAACGATCTAAAGCTTCAGGATTGTCATTGTCACAGAGTTTGGAATACTTTTTACTGCTTGCTCCACATCAGGCCAATATGGAAAAAATATGACTTCATCAAGTGATAACGTAGAGAGAATCTGATAATCATCACATATTGTCCTCATCTTCTTGTAAGTCGCTCTAAGGTTTAGAAATGAAGATAAGGAACATTTAGCAGTAACTTTAGTGATGGCTATCAAATGATCATTGGACAAAGAAAAAAGAATAGACTCGTCCATCATCAATTTTTATCTCTTTGGCTGCATGGTTTAAGTTTGGAGATATGTAAAGAGGAAAAATGATGATGTGAGAAATAGAACTGATGAAAATGTAAAATAGGTAATAGATTGCTTTAAAAAAGAGTTGAACAAAAGTTGTGTTAACAAAAAGGTTGTATGAAACGGCGTGATTGTAGAAAACATAATGATTATGAGTTATTAATAAATTCTAACAACACATTTCGTAAACTGTTATTTTTTCAATTAAACAAAACAACATGAAAAAAAGAAAGGTTTTTTAAAAATTATGCAAATGAAAAAAACTATTAATATACCTAAAATGTTTAGCTAATTAATAGTCTACGTAAGTATTGAAGTTAATTAAACAAATACTTTCAAAAATAGAGACAAAAATAAGAATTGATTGTTCTTTGATTCCATGGTGATAACCTATAAGAAAATGATATATGTGAAAGAGGAATTGATATATACTTTTATTTAAACTGAAATAGTTTATCATTAGGTACTTATTTAAGTCTAATTCTATTTTTGTTTGCAGAAAAAAGATGACCAAGTTACCAATCTAATGGATATACACGTTGAAGTTTTGACGAAAATAATTTCAAAATATGGACATGAAGGGATCGAAGAGATTCAGAACGTGAGAGTTGTTTGTCCAGCATTTAGGGAGATATGTAACAATGAGAAAGTTCTCCGAAACATCTCTATCGGTAATGTTCCTTTTTACATAAATATAGTTATCACGTTATATTGTACTCTGAACTACTATAAGAATATTAAGATTCTCAATATTTTTTTTACTAAACTTATTTTTGTTTACAATATAAACACTAAAACCTCTAACCTTAAATTTAGATTATTCGAATCAATTAGCGATTATATAGATCAATGAAATATAATATAAAATTCAAAATACTCTTTTTAGGATATTGTAAAGTGGTTAACAGAATAAGTATAATAATTGGTCATTATTTAAAAAAATATATAATGGTATTCATTAACAAAACAAAAATATGTAATTTGGTTTTTTTTTTAAATAAATTTCATATATAAACTTTCAGATATTATTTAATATTATTTTAATTATTTGGTTGCACAATGCCAACTAATTAGTTAATGTTGATCAATTTAGTATAAGTGCGGAGAAAAAATAATTGATGTGTACATAAAATATGTGGAGAAAAATCATATATAGTTTTATATGCATTATGTAGGATAAAATAATTTAATATTAAATATACATAAATTAATAATAAATTGAAAATAATAGAAACAAATAATAAAAACATAATTAAAGTAATAAACCATATGAAAAGGAATAAAATAAATTTAAATCAGACTAAATAGTTAAACATAGTTAGTAATGACATGAATATTTATATCTCTTCTGAAATAGATATTGTGATTTCGATTGTATTTAATTATTTATTATAGATTTAAGATATTGTTTAAGGAAAAAATAATATTATACATGTACAATTAAGAAAGGTATACATGTGAATTTCCAAGTAAGTATTTGTACGTATATTTATAGCATTCAAAAAAAAACTAATTTCCGAATTTCATATTTATAAATACAATAAATATCTAGGAAATCTAAAATAACATATAATATGTGTCGTTGGTATATAATTGTAAACATGAACTACTTATCAAAAATAAGATTATTTACATAAAAAGAAAGGATTGTTTACATTTTGTAATTTCATTTTTCAATATAACATTTGGTAGATTAA